>JAJEKV010000887.1:0-70856 GCA_021234155.1 Isoetes taiwanensis | reverse complement strand
AGAAAACCAACCTTAGATAATAACTCAAGATAAAGTATATAATGAGGTGCCGAGAAACAACCGCAACAAAAAAACCTTTGTTATAGCTACACCATCCCTATGGCATCAAATATAACCTCTCAAATACCACATAGCAAGACTGATAATATTTTGGCTTGTTAGATCTTCTGGTCTATTAAAGTCCATAACCATATGACAACTTTAAGTAAAGAAAGGGCAAGACTAGGATATGCATAAACTTTAACTGGTTGCAATATTAAAAATCCATAATCATAAGACAACTTTAAGTAAAAAAGGGCAAGACTAGGTTATCAATGGATCAGAGACATCAAGATCAAGGTCTAGGCACAAACGTTCCCCTAAGGAAAAACAATAGCTATTGTTTATTGATAGCGAAGCGGACACAATATAGGTATAAGCAGGCTCCAAATAGAACTTAAAACTAATATTAATACTTCCTATATATAATGTATGGTTCGCTGGCACTGCAGGCAAGAACTCTGCGCCAGTAGAACGAGCAAGAACGGCGGGCAAAAATGGCGGCAATCACTGGGGCAAAGCAAGAAATGGGGCAAGCAAAAAGAAGTAAGGTGAGGCGAGGGAACTAAGGCTTTATCGAGGTAAAGAAGCGGCAAAGAAGCGGCTTGTCGAGGTAAAGAAGCTACCGATCCGAGCCCAAATCCAGGGCAAAGATGGACCAGATAAAATCGAAAAGGCAGACCTTGCATGAGTTATTTGCAACTGAGGTAGGCCAGGATTTGGAGAACCGGAATCATTGACAGGGCAACAACAAAAAATGCTTCCAGCTAAAAACAGGGCTAAAAATTTTCTCAAGGTCGCAAAAATCGGGCTAAATCTGAGTCCGAGTCTACGCAATCGTGGCACTCCATGAAACAGGTCAGGTAAAATGGATCCGGTTCAAGAAGGAAAAGCAGATGATGTGCAAACGACTTGTGCGAGAGACCACCAAGCACAGGAATGTCTTGGCCTTTTCCTGAGAATAGCTATCATGGGATCAATCAATGAGTTGAAAACATACTATAATACCCGGTCAGAATTGAATAACCAAAACATAATCATGGGAACCCTGAGAAAACCAAGGAACACCAACAATTCCTGAAAGCTCAAAACTACGTTAGACACCACATGCAATCAAACAACTTTAACACTTCCGGGATTAACCCAAAATTATTAGCACGAGATTATGAAGCTTGATGAACAAGAAATTGTTAAAGAAAAACCATCTCAAAGAACCAACCATACCAGAACCTTCTTCCGTAAAAACTTTGTCTTTAATTTAACATAAACCAAAACAAAACCATCTCAACCAACCAACCGAAAGTGATTAAGGTAACGTCTCGAGCAGAGAATTGAACCACCAGCTTCCCACCGAAAGTTAGAATTGGCAAACCCCAAAGTCTCATGACAGAGTGACCACGGATCCATCAAGCCCTATCTTTGGGCGTTTTCAAACCATCAAATGCAGTAAATCCCCCATTTCATAGCACTCCGCAACCCCGCCCCCGATGCGATTATCTTTTTCCCTGTTAAAAATCAAAGCTTTACCTCTATCGATGATGCTCTTGGCTTTTGCGTCCAGGAACTTGTCACGATCAGATGGCTCTCTAAATCCAGAAACAATCCTCCAACCGATTAAAACATCATACCGCTTCCTATATTTTCATGGTATTTCAAGAGAGGAGCCCTTGCTCGCATGCTCTTCCCTGTTGGATCTCTCCCTCGCAGAAAGCGTAAAACCGTAGACTCCAGGGTCGCAAAAATTTCTGCCTTAGAGCTACTCAGATCGTCTAACTTCGCCTGCAATCTGCTCTCCATAAGGCCACTCAAACTATCAAACTTCTCTTCCAATCTGCCTTCCATGGCTTTCAGCCATCTTTGGAACTACTCCTTGAACCCGAAGCTTGCCTCTTCCCCGAGCTTTCTTGTACCCCAGTTGGGGGCCATCACCAGAAACGTGGATGCAACCACCGCTATGAGGCCTAAAAAGAACCGTGAAGAAACGTGGATGCAACAACAGCTATCAAGCCTAAAAAGAACCGTGAAGGAAGAAAATGTGCCAAACCGTAGGGAGAAGGAAGAAGAGGAAAGGAGATGCTTCAAGAGAGCTGATGAGCGAGAACATGACGAATAAGAACATAAATAGGGAAAAGAACAAACTAACTGCTAACTGCCAACTGCCTCCGTATTTCCAGAACCTCGTTTTCCTTCTATTCGTTGAAACGAAGGAAAACGTCATATCTTTGCGACCACCACATTACCACCATATGCACCACATTGTCCATTACCACCACACTCCACCATATCCCACACCACACCCCTCCACCACACTCCACCACCACCACCACACTCAACCATGTACCACACCCCTCCACCACACCTCCACCACCACCACTACACTCCACCACCACCACCACACACCACAATCCACAACACCACACCACACCCCATCACACTCCACCACACCACACCACACACCACCACCACCACCACACTCAACCACACCACATCATACCACCACACACCACTACACACACCACCACCACCACCCCCCACCACCACACCCCACCACCACCACACACCACTCCACCACCCCCCACCACCACACTCTACCACCACTCCACACTCCACCATTTGGTGTATGGTGTATGGTGTGGTGTGTGGTGGGGTGTGGTGTGGTGTGTGGTTCAGCACTAAGGTGCTGGTGCCACATGGTATGGTGCATAGTTTGGTGTGGTATACACATCCTAACAGTTTAGTGTTCATTTCATGCAGATGCTATTGTTCAATGTTCATTTCATGCAGATGCTATTGTTCAAGAGGTTTCTAGACCAACATCTAGAAATTAAGATTCGTCTTCGAGCTTGTGAGAAGCTAAAACCCTGGTTTGTTGTGAAATTGAAGGACTTCAATAGTCATTAGAGGAAATATGAGATCACATTTTGTCCCATTAAGGGATGCTTAAAATGCCACATCAGCTTTTTAAACTGTCCAATAAGAGAAGAGTTCCAGTGTATCTCATTCCAGTATTATGTGGCAGCCTGTAATTAATGCAGTTGCAACTAACTTCCGTAGTATCATTTTTTCATTATAACTTTTGATCCAGAACTCCGATTCAAACACTTTTTGTAGCAATGGGTTCGTCTTCTCAAAATGTATCTAATGATAACCCATTCATATACCTTTCTTGATATAAATGTACAAGAAATAAGTAAAAAATCATATTTTTTTAAGGTTAACGCATATGACCATATTGAAATACATCATAACCATATATCATTAGAAAGATCTTTTCATTTCGCATCAAATGCAACAAACGCCGCAGCATTTTGACGAGTGGATCAAAAGTTATGGGGGAAAAACAAAAGCAATGAAGTTGTTGGTGCTGCATTAATTGCAGTTTATAGAGGGTAGCCATTCTATTGGAGGATTCTTATGGGGATGAAATGAGATCTCAAATTGCCTCTAATGCGTTGTTGCATTCAGCACGTGAGGATGCAAATGCTAGTGGATGGACTCAATGGGATGAGAACCAAACATCCGAAGAATTGCACTTGCACCTGCGATGTTTGTAGATCACATGAACTTGGTCAATGCAGGGCACACCAGCATAAAATTACAAGTACAGGAAGCTTGTGGAGATCTATATTGTGTCCAAAGAGTGAATTAGATGAGTTTCACAAGAAGGCGTGCATCCTTGGAGATTGTGAGCTGTGTGGAATCAAGAAGTTTCAGACTTGTCCCATGGAAGAAAGTGGCAGTAACAAGAAAGTGAAATGGGAGTACATTGACTATGAAAAAGACAACGTCTCGAGTTCTGGTAGGAGACTGACTCATCAGTACAATGAGACAGAACCCAAGGAACTTCTGGATAAACTGAAAGAGCGTCTAAAAATCTTTCCACTGCATAATTTCAGGTACCAATGGCAGGCAAAACAATTTAAGGAGCTTTTGGAGAATCTCCCAGCAGATGCATGTCTTTCGGTAGTGGATTTTGCAGAGAACTATATATTCAAGGAACAAGAGGAGGTGCAGTCGATGTGTTGGGTCAATAACCAGATTACCATTTTGGTTCAAATAACATATCAGTATGACTCAGTGGCAGATGAGATTATCACGGAAACACATTACTATGTATCAGATGATAGGGAACACGATACTTTGTTCGTGCAACACTGCTCCATGAAGCACCAAAAATATGCAGAAAGGAAGGATGTCAAAGAGACATTATGTGTTTTCAGATGGTGCAGCATCTCAATTCAAGGCTTCTAGACCATTTTACTTTGTGGCTAGGTACACAAACGACACTGATGTCTATATGATGTGAAATTTTTTTTGTTCTAACCACGGGAAAGGTGAACACGATGGCAAAGCTGCTGAGTTGAAGAGATGGTTAAGACAACTGCAATTAAAATACAACAGCATAAAATTGGGTAATGCTCATGAAGTGGTAGAAGTTGCCGAAGAGATGTTTACTTGTGGAACATCCGAGTGGATGAACACATCTGAAACCAGTAAGAGGAAGAATATAAAAAGGTTCTTTTGGGAAGTCAAGGTGGAGGATATAGATAGAAAGAAAGCATGGGGTGCAGAAAGGATTTTGGACACTAGGCAGATCCATTGTGTACATGCATTCAATCCTGAATCTCCATTGTAGTTGCACACGAGGGAACTTTCATGCTTCTGCAGCTATTGCTTGGATGGCATGTGGGACAGTAAGTTGAATAATTTGACATTTCAACATCATGTAAAGTTTTTTCTCAAGGAGGGTAAAGCACATCTTCAAGGGAAGTACTTTGTCACCTCCCAAACTTGGCAGCCTGAAGCAGGCCTACAATATTTAAAATATGTTCATGAAACTAAGGTAATGAGAAGGGCTATTCAGCAGCCACTGAAAAGTGCCATAGACTACACAGAAAAGAACAAGGACAAAAATCCCTTCATCTCACTCACCAGCATGGAGAAAAGTATAAGGTCAGGTTTTAAGTACTTCAGTGATGAGGACAAAGGGTGGTGGGAGAATTTCTTTTCAATAATGCAGGATGTAACTAAATCCCTCAACAGCATCTCCCTGGAAGTTGCTTTTTGCTGGCCTGGTAGTCAAGTCCATTCCCTTGTTGAGGCAGACCAAGGAATTGCAAAGGGTTATGTGTTCTGCAGTACTGAAGTCAACAAGGAACCTGATCGTGTAATGTACCTCGGAAGTAGACGTGCCTTGAAAAAGAACCAAGGCCAAACTCCAGAAAAACTTGCAGATTTGAGTAAGGGGATGCTTACAGCTGTACCTTCGACTGATGATGACGAAGAGCGTCCTTTCTGGATTTCAAGGGTTAAAGATATTGTACTCAAAGACAATCTCCCTTTAGTAGTGAAAGTTCACTGGGACGCCACTAAGGATACAGATCCTTTTGTTGGTCGGTATGATCCTGTGATAATTCCTTTCAAGAAGGGCTGGAAAACGATGAATAAGAATCACATGGACAATCTGGACCTGAACGAAACTCAAGTGCTGGCTTATGATTTTACACTCAAGGTTGATAACGAAGCTACGTCGGACAACGCTAACTTCATCAAGTCTTTCATGAGGATAGTTCAGACGAAGCTTCCCAGGATGAGGACAGTGCTCCAGCGGTTAGCTCTTCGACCACTTCAAGTGACAATGAGGAGAGTGGCAACGAGGACAGTGGTGACGAGTCTGAAGGAGTTGACGAGTATAACGACATTCCTAATCCTGCTCTTCTCAAAGGCCGTAAACTTCTTGTATAATCTAAATGTGGGCACATCGTTACCTCCTAGTTTTGGCTAGAGTTTTTTGTACATGTTAAAGGCCTTTGCCAAGCCCGCATAGCTTCTTCCACGTTTTTATTATGTTTTTCCATGTCTTGTATAAGCGCCAAATGCTATCAGACATGTTAGTTATGTCTTGTAAGTTTTTCTGTTGCCTATGCGCGCATAGCACCTTGTGGTTCTTCTTGAGTAATAACAAATAGATACGCCAAGTTTTGCTTGTCTTGCTTTTATTTTTTGTCAAGATTCTAATGGTTCTTTAATTTTTGTTAGTTTTCTTGTATTGCCTAGATCTTCCTAAAAGAATAGAATAGAATAGAATATGATTTTATCGTCCACGGAGACCAACTGACCTATGGGACCCAAGTACAAAGAGAGAGCCGCAGCGACATTACTACCGGGATTAAAACCCCCTCACCGAAGGGTTTTCGGGAAAACCTTAGTAGCAATAAGGATCTTTGACATACTTGCATGCTTATATACATAATCACAAGTACAAACAGGTTAATGCCGGACGGGGGCATAACCGAAGTCCGCTGTATCCATTACCTCCCCTGAGGTTCAACAAGCCTACAAAGGCCGTGCTCGAGTAGCTCATGCAAGGCCTGATGGGGCACAACTAACCGAGCATACCGACAGGGCCGGATATGCTCGTGACGGACAGCCCGGAGGGCGTGACTTTCATCCTCAATGGTGCCCCCGTTGACAAAGCGACAGGACTCTGTCCTCACGCTGCCCCGAATCCATCTCCCTGTCTCAATGCGGAGGTGGTGTGCACTGTCGCGAATGGGAAGCAATCACCGCGCTTTTCATGGGTAGATGGGTGCGCATGTAGTGGTGTGGGCCCCTCGTGAGCATGGGATTAACCTCGCCGTCGATAATTTGCCACCTTGACATGTGACAGGGCCTCTCTGCATCCCAAAGCTTGGCCATGAAGCAAGCATCCAAATCGCTTCAAGGCGTAGCGTTCCTTCGGTGTATGCACCGGTCCACATCACGTGTGCCTCACATTCCATAGCGAGAACCACCGGGCTTGCTTGTCTTTCCAAAGGGCTTTGAGTCGCCAAGGGGGCCCATCGCCACCGCCAAAGCAAGGTTGGGCAGCCGGGCTTCATCCATAGCCACCACCTTCCTCGAAGTAAATAATGTGACATTCCAAATAAGAACCCTCTCAGAATGGAAGGAAGCCCTTGTCTCTTGGAGCAAGATCTGATATGGGACCGCGGATTTCACTCCCGCCGTCTGGCCAAGAAAGCTTTCACAGACTGCTCTAGATCGCTCCAAGTGGTGAGGGATATCACCGCCCCCACACTTCTGCCCCATAGAGGAGGACCGGTTCAACCAAGGCCCTCAACAAGTGTGCCCGGTGACCCCATGCATACTACGCCTTGTGACTTGTTTTGCATTGCATACGTGGCTTTCCACCTGCAAAGGACCCGTAACTGATGGATGCATCCCGGTGTGTGGTAGTAGAAAACTCAATGCCCAAATACTTATAAGACCGAGCCACCTCCACTACCTGCCTTTGGTAAGTGAATGAGGGAAGACGGGGTGCCGGGATGATGGGACCAGCAGCACCCTTTGTCTTGGCCAAGTTAACTCTCATGTCGCGTGAATTGGCGTAAAAGTGTCCAAAGCATCCGGTGGCGTTGCATGTCCTCCGGGGTATATGCGAAGCGTGCCAACATCATCGATATATGAGTTGCCGGATTATGTGGTGCATCAACCGAGCTCCCTCCCGTGCTTTCAGACTAGCCATTCTTCTAGCTGGTCAATGTACAAGCCGAAGAGCCGCCGGGGACGAGGGCAGCCGGGCGCACCCCTAATGCTACTAACAACGGGCTCCCCGACAAGTGAGACGACCGAGGAGCAAGCCTCTCAGATAGTCTCAGATATAGCATTCTCGCAAGTCGACGGGGGTCCCTAGTCAGTCTCAATCTGTCCCCACAACTTATCCCGAGGCAATCGTGGTCAAAAGCCTTTGCGAAATCCACAAAGCAACAAAGCATGCATTCTCGGCCGATTCCGCTATCCTCTATGAGTGTTCGCAGAGTGAAGATATGGTCAATAGTAGAATGCCGGGGCTGAAGCCCCCGCCACACAAAGCCCAAGACTTCTCCATCCTCCCGCCCAAAGTGTCAATCGCCAAGAATCCCGGCAAGCAACTTGGCAAAGACAGAACCGACCATAATGGTACGAGATAGTTGGTCAATGTGGGGGTCCCCCGCTTTGTATACATGGGCACAACTCTACCGGTAATCCAAAGGCGGGGGAAGCCTTCTTGCAATGCCCCCGTTGAAGAGTGCCGTGGAGAACCGCACCATTGGGGGCCCGCCCACTTGAGAAGCTCGCACCGCATACCATCCAAATCAATTGCCGCCTTCCCATTAGCGAGGCGCAGGCCCATTATGACATCCCCTTCAAGAATGACCAAGTGCTAGGCCTGGCTCATGGAGGTACCGGTGCCCGGCTTCCCATTGGGTCATACAAATGCCGCAAGTATCTCACCCATTGTTCCGGTAATATTTCCCGTGGGTTGTGCAGGGCTTACTCAAGACCTTTCTCCGTAAGGCCCTAGGGTGGCGGGTCTAGAAGACCAAACATCATTCTTTGGTGTTCATAAGGTACCGGCTTTCTTGGTCTTGAGGAAGGAGCGGTATTGACGGGACGACTGCTTGGGCTAATGGTGGGGTCCAAAGACTTGGCGGAGCCATCGTTTCAGCTCCCGACATTCGTCATCGAACCAGTGATTGCGGGGGAAGGTGGTTGCAGCCCCTGTGGATCGTCGAGAGCGGTCTCTCCCAAAGCATCTGTCCCCAAAGGTGACTCCAATTTTACACCTTGTTTGGGTGTCTAGAATTCACAAAACAACAAAAATTTTTGTAATTTTGGACCAAAAAAGGGGGGTCGCAAATCAAAATTGAGGGCTGTTTTTTCAATTGACCCCCCAAAAGTGGCAAATTTTAGGTTTTTTTAGGGAATCTTTGAAAGATTCCGTTTTGTGGTGCAAAGCAGGTCATTAGTGCGTTTGCTAGGTCACATTGTTAACAATTTGGGCATTTCCACTACAACTATTGGCGTTGCAGGGCTTAGCAATATGTTGAGGGGTAAAGTTACAAAACGTAGATGGGCAACAATATCAATCATAAGAAGTTCTTATTGTCAAACATTTTCCACCACTAAACTCATGCACCTAGCACGCACCTAGCAATGACACTAGCATCTACATATGAAGCCAAACTTGTGACAACAAATCTTTAATATGCCATCCAGGTGGTCATATATTTCACACCATTTAGCTTTCAATTGGTATATTTGTAGTTGGAAAAGTGTTTGCAGATCCTTTGTAGTTAGAAATGAAGTCCGCATGAATCATTAATATTATACATAGATATTAAGCATCTCATACATCATCTATGGCTCAACATCTACATATATAATTTGTTAAGAAATACTTAGAGTTAATGACTTGCAAGGAAGTTTTGGGTAGCAAGTGGTAAGTTTGGGGATAGTAGAAAATGATGAAGAGGAGGCTTCAAAACTGAAAAAGCTGTTTTAAAAGAGGGAAGCACATCTATGTGCAAAGGATTAACATCTTAATGCATGATCTACCTCAAAAATAAAATGCAGATTTAGTGGTGAACTGTTCGACCATGAATTTATGGGTTTCTATGTGCCCAACATTTGAGAATGAAGGATTAGGGCAGACAACAGGGTATTCAGCATGGCCAATGGCGAGAAAAGCATGGTTTAGATCCCTGTATTTATGCAGGAGAGCCCCATTTCCTTAGTTGCATGAAAAAACATCCATACACGATAAATGATCCAGCATGTTCTATATTTTAGATGTAATGAGAATCTTGTGGGTTCAATGTACAGCGAGACATATTGTGCAATAGTCTTGCCTGTTAAAAGGCGCAACTAAGCCGTTAAATAAAATAACATAATTACAACAAATTTAGTATAAGTGGACCATAACCAAGTAACGTTTAGCAATGATTAAACATTTTTGCTAATGTTCTATTGAAATACAAATGGAGGATATAGTCATATTGCTTGGTCTATTTTTTGTGTAAGGATTAAGAGTCATTGCTATTCAACAATACATTATACTAAGTCATATCAACTGCAATCTACACATACCAGGCTGTATAGGCAGTACCAAACAATTATCAGAAACATAAGCAAACAGACTACTGAAATAAAATGCAATATCATATGCAACTTTGGGTTTTCCAAATCTGGCCGAAGATATTGGCATCTTATAAATAAATAGGCTCGTTCAAGGGAAATAATTAGAACATTTAAGGACACTTGGTTCATATTTGTTAATCTGTTATAGCAATTTTCTCCTTGTCATTAGTTTACAGCAAAATGTGTAGCATCTTACATGATGATGATGGTGTTGCTTTATTTGCCGCCTTGTCTTCCTTGGCTGTGCAAGGGATTTGGTCCCTAGTTCACATATATTAATCTGTTACAATAGTTTGCTCTATGTCAGTTGTTTGCACGAAAATACCTAGCACCTTACATGATGCAGTGGCTTTATTTGCCGCCTTGCCTTCCCTGACTGTGCATGTTGGTGGAGCACTATGACCACTTCTGAAACGTAGTAACCTGCCCTCACCATCAGATGAATCAAATATCCACATCTAAACAACATTGCATAGGTTAGTAATGTAACATGACCCCAATAAACATGCCTTAATCCCACCTTAAGGGAGTTATCTTTCGCATTACTGAGGAGAACAGGCTCATTTGGAAAAAAATGCAAAGAGGTAATCTCCATATCATGTGCATCTTCTATCACTGTCTTCAGCTTACGATCTTTTAAATTCCAAATGCTTATGATTCCAGATGCATCTCCTGCTGCTAAAAGTGGTTGCCCATCTGCCAAACTACATATAAAAGGTATAAAAGGCATTGGCAAAACCTACATCATTGTGCTGAAATAAAGTCTTCCTCCCCTCAAGCTATAATAGAATTGCCTTGTTATCTGAAGAGCATAATACCTGTCCTAAAAGAAAGTGCAGTTACAGGCCCTCTGTTTGTGTGAGTAAAAGTTACAATTGTTTCATCATATAGAATATTATGAACACGTATTTTCCATCCGAACAACCAACAGCAATGACATCCAATGCAAACACATGTGTGGATTGAAGTATCCCAACCTTTAAACTCATGAACCAACTGTTGTGATTTTATATTCCATAGTTGCAATGGTCCTTCATCACTGCAAATAAGCACCTGAGAAGTCCAGTCACTTGCATATGCCTCAAAAAGTGACTTGTTTTATGTACAGTGATAAATACTGGGATGAAGAAAAGAATAGCATCTACCTTATCAAGGTAAGTGTCTAGATGAACTATGCATGTTGGTATAAATGAATTTCGGAGCTGCATCTGAGCTCAAGGCTTCACAGCCTCCCTAGAATCTGCATCCCCCATTTGTCATATGCAAAGATGCCCTGTTGTGTCAACACTTAGGAGATGCTGGCCGAACACCAGAAGAAGTTTTACTTTACTATTATGCGCCTTCCAGGTAGAAATCTGCAATGACATAACAACAGTTCTTTGTTATGTGACTATACTTTAGAAGAGCAAATTCCATGGGTGATCAGTCAGTAAGAAAACTTCTAGTAACTACACGTTTCCAGTGAGTCAAGACAACTCAAAGAAAGAAAGCAATAATGTATTAACATCATCCTTAGGGCCTGAGACCAAACAAATACATCTGTTCTTTATCATCTGAAAGTGTTGGAGAAAATCCCTAATCTTACCCTGAGTAACTCAGCATGTTTTCCTCTCATTATCCAACAGTTAGTTGAATGCAATGATGCCAATCTATATATGCTTCAATCAATGTAAACTAATGCCGGACCTGAAAAGAAATAGAAGAATAACTCCGTCACCTGATTAGATTGAGCTGGAACAACTATTGCTTTGAAAAGACATCACCTAAACAACATGAAACCGGCCTCATCAGAATGTAAATTGATGGACCAAGTTCTATAAGAATGCAAAAATCGATAATGCAAAGATACCAAATAATGCCCAAACCTTCTGGCCTTCTGCACTGCTTTTGGAGCGAGTTGCAAACGTCTCAGAATCATGTATACACCTGCATATACAACCTGCACTAAGATGCATATACAAATACCATCTGCCCTAATATGCTCTATTCCCCCATCCACATCCATTAGATGTCATACATTTCCTCTATCCAAATCCATTAGACATGTGAAACATGCGATGCCACTCTTAAATTTTGTTATCGCCTGCCGATAATTTAATACTTTTATTCAAGCTATAGCATGTCCAGACATCTAGGTTCAATAAATTGTTCTTATTAATATAAATAAGCTTAATCCTAAAAATATTCCTGCTTATAGGCAGCCTTCTATCCCGCCTTCATAGACCTGTTGTAGAGCAAGCTGAATATCAGCTCCGATTGTAGTTCATGAGAGCGGATATTAAAGCTCCTACAATTTGATTTTTATAGGGCCTGCATTTTGCAAGCTCCCATCCAGTTTTGCAAGCAACATTTTTGTCAGCTTCACCTGTCAAACTCATTTGGTGGAATAGATGCATTCATGCTAAGTTTTGTCTCCATGTGTAGCAAGCACAGTTAGGCTTCAAACTTTACCACTGTGTTCTACCATAGCCATGGCAAAATCATGTGATACAACAGTTTTCTTCCAAGTATGGTTACAGCAAACTAAAAGCACAGTGAAAATTTGCCCTTCCGGAGGATAACAATTTTGGAGGGCACGGTGATTATAAAGGGGACAAAGAAAATGGACGTGCTTCTGCTGCTCTATACTCAGCTCAGTAGAAAGAGGCACCAATGAATGAATGAAGCATCTGCAAGCAAATAATCCCCCTTTTATTACCCAAATATGGCCCAGCTCACAACCTTTAGTTCTTTAGCTTAAGTCAAAGAATCTGTCGTCTCCTGTGTGCACTAAACTTCAAATTTACCCTAGATCAATATGTAATCTATAAAGAAATACTCAGTACAACAACTTGGAAACAATCTTAAAAGGTACAATCTCAAGAACTGCAGCCTCAAGAATTACAATCATTACAACCTGAAGAAGTATGGAACCCATATCTGGGTTTCTCTGCTACCATATGCTAGCTCTACCCCTATCTGCTAGTCCTATTCCATGAACAAAAAGAACTAAATCAAGTTTTCTCCAAAAATTAGAGCCAGCAAAGTAAGAGCACTCCTGTAGTATACAACCAGCAAGAAGAGTTAATTTGCAAAGAAATATGGCGATTTAGAGGATATATTGCTATAATATATCGTGTAGTTGCCACAGGAGGGGAGTTCTCCGTATTTATACGATGGGAGCATCGTATAGATTCTGGGAGCGTCACATAATTTATATTATAGGCACCTCAGGTTATTATGCTCCAACTAGTTGGATGTTAATCGTGGGATCAACCCCATAGGTTTGGAGCCAAAGGAATATTTAATGTGGATTTGTCTGCCACAGCAAATTTCTTGTAGCAATAATTCTCATTCCCTTATCTTTGACTCAAGGCTTGCAATGAAATGGTTCTTTCTATTCAAATGGGATTAAATATTACAAATGTAATAAACGAAATTCACACACAAAGGTTGCAACTTTGGTTCGCATTTTCAAAACATTATACACATCATGCAACACCTTCTTGATGCTAAAATCTCCATTTCAACCTCCATGTATGCCTCGCCCCAGCATTCATGGATCAAAATTAAACAACCACCACACGTGGCATTGGAGCAATATATAGTGCCTTTACAATTAATGACATAATGTTAAGAGCCATGGAGTATCAATCTTCTTAATTTGGGATTTTCCGGTCCGGTGAAAAAAGTTTTTTGAAGTGTGATTTCCCAAGATTGTTAGTGTTCTTGGTGGTCAAGAATGTTTTCTTGCTTCCAAAAATTAGCACAAGTCCCCCACTTAGAGTCTTTTCGGATTCGATGGCAGTATTATCGGCCTTGCTGCAAGCTCCGCGATTGCCAACTGCAAGGATTAAACAATTCCCATTTGCCATGCGATTTCAGGCATCTGGCGGGATAAAGTTTAGCTGGTAAATCTCTGCCTTATATTCCCTTGTTTGTGCTTTTCTTTGATCGATATTCCCCTGAACATAAACTCGAATTGTCTCTTCCCTTCTTTGCATGCTGGTTCCAAAAAATTTACAATTTTGAAGCTTTTATGTTAGGTTATTTTGCCTTGCAGAAGAAGCTTATGGTATGGAGCATGCATGGAAGATCAGGATTACTTCATGTAAGGGCTTGCCCATTGAAGACATTTATTTCTAAGTGTTTTTATTGTCTGCTCTATTTGATTGCTCTGTTTCCTCTTTTATAGGCTTATTAAGGGAGGACACCACTACTGCAAAAGTCTCTTCTTTCATACTGAGCTCCCTCTTCTTTCCATATTTCTGTTGTGATTCGTGCCCTCTACCTCCTAATTCATTCTGCTCAAAACGACAAGATAGAGGTATGCTTTGTATGCTTCGGGTTGAAGAAGGTACTTTTTCATTGCAGAAAATTACAGCATCAAGATCCAGAATGAGCCCCAGTCAATGCACTGGCATACAGACCAAGTTTCTATACTTGTTCACATAACATATAGACATGACAAAAGTGCTGATATTCCTGTTCCTATGCAGACAGAAGAAGACTGTCCAAAGAAGAAAAAAAAGAACAGAAGGTTGGAGCAGATCAGGAATAGACTCAACAATGGTAGGAAGATCATAAAAGAGACTCACTTTTACATTTCTGATGATAAAGTGCATGACTCATTATTTGTGGAACAACGCCTACAAAAAAGCATGTTGCATGGCTTAAGGAACAGGAAATAGAGTATGAGAAGCATTGGGTTTGGAGTGATGGCTGCTCATCACAATTCAAGTCAGGAAAACCTTTTTTTTCTTAGGTAGGTACTTCACAATCAATGACAAGGAAATAGTGTGGAACTACTTTGCCACTGCTCATGATAAAGGTGAACATGATGGTGCAGGTGCTGTTATCAAAAGGCTGCTAAGTAAGGAACAACTCAAACCCAATGGTGTGCAACTGAGGCATGCTAAAGATATTGTAAAATTTCTGTGTACATATTTCAGCAGTCTACCAGTTGATGAAACAGATGAGATCAAAAGATATTTTTGGGAAATTGAACCTGCTGTTGTGGCAAACATGGAAGAATATGAAATTGAAACACTCAAAGGCACAAAGAAGATTCATGTATCGGACACATCGGCCAGGGAGTAGACCAAATGGGGCTTGCTCATAGATGCCCATCATGTTTTACGCTTGTTTTGCATGGATCATAATTGGGACTCCTGCATCAATACAGGTAGATTTGGAAAGTGGGAGGTAACTGACTTAAAACCAGGAGTTGAGAAGAAAAAGGAGACTCTTGAACAAGCCAATGAATGGATCAGTAATTTGGTAGAGGTAGGTGACAATTTTGCAGTGAATGCGGAGGTAGATAATTTAGAGGGTGTGGACTTCTACATCCTCAAGTGCACAGAACCCAAATGCACACTTGAAGATTCATACAAAGATGGATGGGGGTAAAAATTTGGAGTGCATGAGGTTATCTTAAGTGGATTGTATTATCAATTCTTGGGTAATTTCAAGTACATGTTGCTCATTAAACAACCCAAAGCCTCCGTTACCACCCATGTGGTAAGATATCCTAAAATTGATATGGAAAAATAGAAGGCACGAGACATGTACAAATTTCACAGGAGACCCATGAAAAATTATGGCGGTCTCCCAATAACATTGTAATTCTTTGACACTTAACGAAAATTGATGTTATTCTTTTCAAGTGATTTGTTGT
Source organism: Isoetes taiwanensis (assembly GCA_021234155.1). Classification (NCBI taxonomy): domain Eukaryota; kingdom Viridiplantae; phylum Streptophyta; class Lycopodiopsida; order Isoetales; family Isoetaceae; genus Isoetes; species Isoetes taiwanensis. Next base: position 55,201 of record JAJEKV010000887.1, on the reverse strand, counting down.
TCCAAAGACCTAAGCACGTAAGCACATATTTTTTATATATATAAATAATAGTGAGGATGCACAAGGGTGGTGTGCATGGACACGTACTTCGAAATGAAGATTGAATTGTTATTTATAAGAATGTAAATTTGTGACATTGGAATAAGATTCAATTATTTATTTTGGTACCATCACTATCCCAACATTCTTGGCAAAATTATATTGTCAAGGCATTTCCTCGATGTGACATGTGTCAATTCGGTTGGTCATCTGAAATATTTAAGCACAGTTACACAATTAATTGTTCGCACGTGTGAGGTTTTTTAGTACAATCGATGCGCTAAGCAATGAGATTTAAGCGATGGCGCCTAAGCGTAAGCTCTTCTCACAAGCTCACGCTCCGCCAATTCCTCTGCACTCCGCCTCCCAATTCCTCTGCACTCCGCCTCCCAATTCCTCCGCATTCCCAAGTCCTCCGGCATGAAGCGAGCATGCAACGAGGAGCCGGAGGTCACCTCGAAGAGGCGCTTACTAAGCGTCGAAGAGGTGTCCCTCCACTCTTCCCGCCTCTGCCTGAAGTTCTTGCCTCCTCTGCTGCCTCCTCTCCTGCCCACTCTATTGCCTCTCAGTTTGAAGAGGATTCTTCTGATTCCGATTCCTCATCTTCTGATTCTTATGAGGAATCAGAAAATGAGGAATCAGAAATGTCTTCCCAGGAATATGTCAACTTTTCTTTGTTTTGTGGGGGGTGGGGTGAAAGCGAAGAAGAAGACGAGTCCGAGAAAGACGAAGAAGAAGAAGAGGAAGACGAAATTGAAGATGAAACGGCCGATTTGGAGGAGTTCAGGGCGATCCTTAAAGGTATGCATGTTCATTTGTTTTCTGTAATCAATTTTTCATTTTCATTTGTTTAATTTTTCATTTTCATTTGTTGCAGATGGAGAATGAAGATGCAGAAGCAGATGAAGATGAAGAAGACACCCCCCAGAAGACACCCACGAAAGACACCCCCCACAAGACACCCCCTTGAAGAAGACACCCCTTGAAGACACTGGCCTCGGGGGCGAATTTTTTTGTAAAAAATTTGTATATCAATTTTAGTGTACATCGGCCGAGGGCCTTTTTTTATAAGAAATCTTGTTTCCATCAAACTTTTTGTATCTTTGTTTCTATCTTTGTCTCTATCAAAGTTTTTGTTTCTCTATCAAATGTTATCTTTGTCTATCTATCAAATTTATGAAGTTCGAATTCACATGCGTCCATTCAGATTCTCGCTTGAATGTAATGTGTTTCTAGCTCTTTAATTAGTTTCAAACACTAAGCATTTTAATCGGTTTCAGCGATTGCCGTGAGTAAGCACTAGAACACCGCGAGCACTTATGCAATAAACAACTAGCATTTTAAAACAGTTATATAGCATAACAATAAACCTTTAGCCCTTAAGCGCATGACATTAAGCACATGATGACATTAACATACGCTAGCGTTAAGCAACTACATAAAAGTAAGCATCCACGCATGACAATAAGCGATTATCGCCATTAGGACTCATACCGGACTAGCACTTGCGGGCAATTTTTTTTTTAAGCACTTGATAAGTTTTAAGCATCCCTTGCGGTCGATTGAAGTAGATATAAACAATATAGCAAAAACTTATAGACAAGTCTGCATTGAACTACATAAACAATATAGCAAAAACATTCTTAAATTAAGATAAAGATGGTACATGAAAAGTGTAGGATTCCTTGGCCTAAATAAATGACAAACAGGCCAATAATCATTGAGAATGACAATCGTCATCACCATAAACCTTCTCCAATTCCTCCTTCACAAACCTGCAGAACTGCAATTGTTTTCCAGAAAGTCTTTCCAAGCATAGCTTCATACCTGCAGTATTTCTTCTATCTTTGGGGTGAGTACTGTTAGCACTTCATCATAGACATCCATCTTAAATGCAGGTACCCGCAGAAATTTCCAGGGACTGCTAAGGTAAGACTTGTATAATGAATCATCAAGAAGCAAAAACCTGGCTGTCCAGTCATGATGAAGCCACTTGGGAAAATATATGAGTCATACCCAAGTGGTGAAAACTGGTCTGCGCACATTTTTCCTGTCCCCATACAAATTGAAATCCGTCCCTCAAATCTGGACATAGTACTTGCAGCACATCTTCCACATTAGAGAGTTGCATTGATGACCATATACCAACATAACACTTAAACAAAGTCTTCAAGAAGAACAACGCTTCGGTGCCGAATATCACTTTCTTTCTGCTAGTGTATGTCATTGTCAATCCTGCTTCCAAGCGTATGTGTTCATTTGCACCAAATGTTTTTACCAACACACCATTTAAATCCAAGATAATGAGTTTATCTTTTGCTGCCAAATCAATATTTAGTACGTTGGAACATCCTGAATACCTACACAACAGGAATTACTACATGAATAAATAGATGAAGATGAAAATGAAAAATGGGTTGAATGTGGAAACCTTTCTCGTATCAACAAAGATGATTCTCTCAACTAACAGATTCAACCGGTAATCCTACAAATGAATGCAACAAAAGAAAATCAATAATATTCATTGTTTATTTCTGGGCTTGCCCAAAGAATGCCCACACCCGACCCATTGTTAAGGGCAGCAATCACTTGTTGAACATCGGGCTCACCAAACCGAGGGCCTGATTCTGCATTTTCTTGAAACACACTTCGATAGGTGTGGTGTCATGATTGAGACTGCTTCACCGCATCTTTTGCATAGCTACTTCTTGTTCTCTTTCTTGTAGCCCCGAACAAATTCTTTGCTATCCTCCGGCTTACCCCTCTTTGTTCTTACGCCCTTTCCTTTTGGCAATTATGCACCCAAGTTGCCCTCATCCGATGGAATTACTCCCTCAACTTCCTTAGGTGCTTCAAAGGTGTACAATCCGGGTTGTTGTTTTTTCCACAACCGGTGTTTGTGTTTACAACCGGTCTTTGTGTTTACAGCTTCTTCTATAGCTTCTTGGATGACTTCTTGGACTGGTGGTGGTGGTTCTGTTGCATTCAAATCAGTCACAATTGATTTGTATTCCTATAGGACTTTGCGGTGTTGTGCATCTTCAAATGGCACCATTGTCCTTCTTTGAACCCTAAAGGGTGAGACCTCAATTGCGGGGCGGATTAACACATCCTTTTTTTTGGTGTACTATTTGAAGCACCTCGCAACATGGCCAAAACCTAGCTCGTCAAATACACCCTCGGCACCTTTCGGGGCAACCATGAATACATTGTCCTCCTCTCAACAATGAACAACAAGCTATATGATACTCATGTTGGCAATTCAAGCTAAACTTAACCTCAGAAGCTTTAGTGAATTCCGGACCACATCTTTAACATGTATAAAATGGATCTTCCACTAACAACTTATCTCGTATAATAGTAGAGATGCTAAATGTTGCGGGAGTATCCATTTTCAGCTTCCAAATTGTTTATGTAGAAATGCGTAAGTCTCTGCTCTTCTTGAGAACTTTTAACTCCTCCTCAAGTTTGAGTTTACGTTTGACCTGCTCATTAACGGATGTAGGGTTCATTGCTTTTTGTACCTTGTTCCTGTGCCAAGTTTCCATCCGGGCACCGCTGCTCCAAATCTTTAATTTACGCCTCCAACTCCACGGTTTGGATTAAGCTTGAACTCCTCCCTGTTTTGTAGCCAAATCATTTGTGGCTGTCTTAAACCGTTCTCGGCCCTCTTCCAACATCATTTTACGTAATTGAGAGGCTTCTCATTGCCTTTCGGCTCACTTCCCTCTTGCTTCCAGATTCTTTGTGATAAGTAAAACTGATTTTCCAATCTCTGTCTTTGCATTCTCTAAGGTTTTTATGTTTTCATCACATGCAATCGATCTTATTTGATCCAAATTGCCACCTTTGGCTTTGCCTTCATTTCAGTTTTCCTAACATGTGCTACAACATCGCCTCTGTTTTTACTTGTCTATTGTTGTGGTATCTTTGGCATTGCCGCGACAAATCAAAACCATTTACTTTTAGGTTCCTCGGTGCAAGTCTTGATCTAGTGCAACTTTCAAACGCGAAAAAAGCAAGGGCCGGTTGCTTTCTTACTTCTTTGTTGTGACAATTCTTGTAGATTTTTGGCGAGTGTTTCCAACTTCTCTTGAAGATGCTCCTTTGCCGCGCTGCCATTTTATCTTTCCCTTGTTCAACTTCTTTGTCCAAACAGAATCCCAATCTCGATCCGTGACATTATTTTCCAACCAAGCTTCTTCCTCATGGGGCTTCACCCCCGAATTGCACAGACCTCTGATGCTGTGAAAATCATCCACGCTCCATGCCTCCATCATCAACAGTGAAACACTGATCTGAGTTTTCGCGCCCAGGGGAAAAGGAGGGAGAAGGGCGTGACGGGCTTCGACGTCCGCGAGTTTCAGCACTTAAAGTGCTTAAACGCTTCGCCAAAAGTTGTACCCCACTAGCGATTTTACACCCAAAACTCTCTTTAAATATTTTGAAAAGAATAGCATTTTAATTATACAGAGTTATCTTAGATGAAAATTTAATTCTAAATAGATGAAATCGAGAATTAGTTTAAAAAATAACCTTAAACTTTAGTAAGTATCATATTTTTTATCTAAAGATAAACGGAATAAATTATTAAAATCAATAAGAGCTAAAAATACATATAATATTATCATGGCATTCATGAAGTACATTTATTAGATTTGAATAAGTCCAAATTTTGTTAAATATGTCATAAATCTAACACAAAGCTACTGGCCCTGATCAATCTCTCTACATGCAAGATTGAGCATGAAATCTTTTGCATGATCTACTGTCCAGATGCTCATCTCTTTTAAGGTCAACGAAGTTCCTTAGCTATTATATGCATTTGAATAAAACTTGTGTGGCTCCTATGATTAATGATTGTTGTGGCTTTATTTTATCTCTTATACCTACACTTGGAATCATTATGTAAGATGACAAGCTTACATTGCTAAGTCAGATGCAAGAGGAATAGCTGCTCCACTCAAATGGCAGAGATGATCAATATAGGCACCAGCGTTTTTGAAGTCTTTAGCATGGAGGGCGTCCACCTGCCGGATACAAGCTACATATTCTAAACGAGGTGCACCCTGGACTACCACAGCCGTCGGATCTGTCAATCTTATGGCCCAGACTGTATGTTGGAGCCTCTGGGCACCTCTCGTTTCGATTATGCTCATTTATGATTGGGGGCGCCTATGATTTTGAGATGTTAACACTACAAGAGAATAAGTGTTCTGCGTCAGCAAAATCATCAGATAGTCTTCACAAAACAGACAACTGTCCAGACCCTACTGCCTGACGATGTATCTGACGGTTTTTATCTGACGATATAACGTCAGATAATTCGTCAAAAAAATCGTCAACTTTCTGACGATTAAGCGTCAATAAAATCGTCAGAAAAAACGTCAGGGGTTCGTCAGCAAAATCGTCAGACTTGTTCGTCAGCAAAATCGTCAGATTTTTCGTCAGAAAAATCGTCAGATTTTTCGTCAGCAAAATCGTCAGAAAATTCGTCAAAATCTGCGTCAACATTTTCGTCAGAAACACTTTTGCAGTATATCCTGGATTTAGTTGCAGTTTAAATTAAATCTAGTTGCCTTCCACAGTTGCATTTTAAGGATATGTTGATGCTTAAATTGACATAAATATATCTTACAATAGACAAGAATGTGAAAAAATTTCCTTTATTCAAGTAGTAACAAGTACATTGCCAAAGAATGCACAATTTTCATTTCACCACCAAGGGAGAAACAACTCTCATTACATGTCTAATATTTGTAAAAAGGACTCAACACATGAGTCCAAGCTTCAAGCTTGTGTAAAGGAGCTCAAGCTCTAATTACCTGCAACCAATTTAACCAGTAAGCAGGCCAATGTGAATTTGCTAAATTAATAAAATGAAAAGCAGTCTCACCACTTAGCATTGAAGGTATAGAGGGATTCTACAGCTTCGATGAGCTAGCCCCTTTGACCATCTATCGTTCAAATCCTACACAAACATCAAAACATTCTGAAGCTAATTTTGTTGCAAACAGAGTTTCTAACCAGTATTACTGCATGTTATATTGTTGTTCCTTACCTTCCATTAATGCTTCGCAGCAAGCTTCTACCATAGGCTCACCAACATCTGAAATATGCAATAAATAATAGACCATCATGTGAAATATGCATTAAATAATAGAACATAATTAAGATGCAAGTAACTAGACAAAAGCTAGACAAGAAATACAATTAGGATTAAACTGGGGCTCATTTCAAAATCAAAAGAACTATGGAAGCAATAATGAACTTGATTTGTTAAAGTAATAACAAAATCCATTTCAACTCCCCAAACTTCCAATAAACACCTCAGTTGATTACATACCAGAGCCCTAACATTTTATGGGCAAGGCGAGGCTGACCAAATCATTTTATATAAACACGGACCTAGAAATTTGAGACCTAGATATATGTGATAGCATTTTTAAAACATAGCCATCTCATTTTAAGGGCAAAGGCGGAGCGAACATAGCCAAATTATTGACCTAAAATATGAATAGAATCGAGATAAATATCTAGTCAAACCTGAATGTGAGAGAAAGTTTGAACTTAAAAAAGGAAAAGACAAACTTTACCGACCAACTTTCGCTTCAATCCTTCAAGGCAATCGTACTTATACTCCTTTTATGCATTCTTGTAACAGCCCTGCTATGAGTCATTGATCATGCATTTGCTCAATAAGACAACATATTTGAAAGCATAGAATTGCACAAGGTTTTGACACCAATAGCTGCTGAACTCCTATGCATTCTATCAAACACTACCCAATATAAACAACATTTTGCCCAATGTCAAAGGATAGTGTTAATAAAAGACCTCATTATCTTTGTTCAAGAATGTTGGCCATCTTTGGATTGTCCAAATAGCCGTGAAAATAGTAGCAGCTTAAACTTTGTCAATGGATCAGGTCTCAATATACTCTCATTCTCAGAGCCTTGCACAGATTACCTTCTTCTACAGGCTACCTGATTTGCCAGGATACCAGCGCTACTCCGTCTTCAATGAGTGCACCGGGAAACGAGGACACGGAGGAATTGCGTGTTACTTCTAGACAGCCTTGGCCCAATCGGTCTCCACATGCAAAGCGCATTGAGGCACAATAGATACACAGTGGATGCAGTCGCGAAAGCAGCGATGGCAGCCCTCTCTTTGTGGCGGCTTGCTACTTCCCACATCTTTGAAACTTTTACCACACGCGCTTGGATGTGGACCAAGCGGGAGCCCTATGTCGATCTATATGATGACATCTGCCAGTCTGAACAATTGGGCAAGGTCATGTTGCTTGGAGATTTCAATGCGCGCCGCGACAAAGGCCGGATCCCAAAATTAGCACCTCTAGGCGAGGATGTGTTGCAAATGGGCCCAGTAGAGATGGTTTGGCCAAAGGCGTCGATGACATCCGGTGACACGGTATGGCCGGTATTTCTTTATTCTTTGGGCGGATCTTTGACCTGGTCATTTGCAATGGGGTGACACAATCGGCCATCCTCCACCGCTTCACTTGTAGATAGGAGAACCCGGGGGCACCGGTGTGGTGGATTACGTGCTAGCGACGAGCAATGCCTACACTTGATCACTGGCTGCTAGTGTCGGGGGCGGTGGTAGGGGCGAGGAAGTAGACTCCGACCATCAGCCCCTTCTCTTGCGGATAGATTGGCGGGCCAACCGAGCACCCATTGCCCCAACACCTCATGTACCACGGTTAGCGTCACGGACTATGATCATCTGGCCGGTCTATGCGAGGATGCTTGAGCATGAGTGCCGGAGAGTCGCTGCGGCCCCACACTTCAACAATGAGCGGCCCGGTGAACCAGCTCGCCGAGAGGGTAGGGGCCATGCTTTGGGAGAGGCCGCTCGGCGATCCACGAGGGCTGCAACCACCTTCCCCCGCAATCAACGGTTCGATGGCCGAATGTCGGGGAGCTGAAACGATGGCTCCGCCAAGTTCAGACCCCACCATTAGCCCGCCGTCGTCCGTCAATACCGCTCCTTCCTCAAGACCAAAGAAAGCCCGCGTTGCGTTGAGCACCAACAACAGATGTTTGGTCTGCTAGGCCGCCACCCTAGGGCCTTACGGAGAAAGGTCTTGAGTAAGCTGCCACAGCCCACCGGAAATATTACCCCGAACAATGGGTGAGATACTTTGCGGCAGGTTGTATGACCCAATGGGAAGCCGGGCACCGGTACCTCCATGAGCCAGGCCTAGCGGTCATTCTTGAAGGGATGTCATAATGGGCCTGCAATGCCTGCATGCTAACGGGGAAGCGGCCAGATTTGGATGGTATGCGGGGAGAGCTTCTCAAGTGGGCGGGCCCCCAATGGTGCCTCTTCTCACGGCACTCTTCAACAAGGCATTGCAAGAAGGCTTCCCCACCTTTGGACTACCGGTAGAGTTGTGCCCATATACAAAGCGGGGACCCCACGGCCCGATCAACTATCGTTACCATTATGGTGGGTTCTAAATTTGCCAAGTTGCTTGCGGGATTCTTGAGCAAATGGCCCGACACTTTGGGCGAGGGATGGAGAAGTCACGGGCTCTCCGCAGCAGGCTTCGCCCGGCATTCTACTATTGACCATATCTTCACTCTGCGAACACTCATAGAGGATAGCCGGAATCAGCGCCCGAAATCTGTCCCTTGTTGCTTTGTGGATTTACGCAAAGGCTTTTGACCGCGATTGCCTCGGGATAAGTTGTGGGACAGATTGAGGCAGTATAGGGACCCCGTCGACTTGCGAGAATGCTATATCACGAGACTATCTGAGGCTTGCTCCGGTCGTCTCCCTGCTTGTCGGGGAGCCCGTTGTTAGTAGCATTGGGGTGCGCCGGGGGCTGCCCTCTATCCCGGCAGCTCTTGGCTTGTACATTGACCAGCTAGAAGAATGGCTAGGTGAACGGGGGCTTCGATTGATGCACCACATAATCCGGCAACTCATATATCTGATGATGTTGCCCCTGCCGCTATATACCCGGAGGACATGCAACGCCACCGGATGCTTTGGACACTTTACGTCAATTCAACGACATGAGAGTTAACTTGGCCAAGACAAAGTGTTTGCTGGTACCATCATCCGGCACCCACGCCTTCCCTCATTCACTTACCGAGGCGGGTAGTGGAAGCGGCTCGATCTTATAAGTATTTGGGCATTCGGTTTTCTACTACCACACACTTGGGATGCATCCATCGTTACGGGTCACTGCAGTCGAAAGCCACGTATGCAATGCAAAACAATAGTCACAAGGCAGAGTATGCATGGGGGTCACCAGGCACACTTGTTCGGGTCTTGGTTGAACCGGTCCTCCTCTATGGGGCGGTGTGTGGGGCGGTGATATCCCTCACCACTTGGAACGATCTAGAGCAGTCTGAGAAGGCCTTCTTGGCCGGGCAGGGAGTGAAATCCACCGGTCCCATATCGAGATCTTGCTCCGGAGGCGGGCTTCCTTCCATTCTGAGGGAGGGCTGAACGTCACCTTATTTACTTCCGGAAGGTGGTGGCTATGGATGAAGCCCGGCTGCCCAACCTTGCTTTGGCGGTGGCGATGGGCCCTTGGCGACTCAAAGCTTCTTTGGGAAAGACAAAGCAAGCCCGTGGTTCGCTATGGAATGTGCGAGGCACCGCGGATGTGGACCGGTGCATACACCAAAGGAACGCGCGCCTTGAAGCGGTGCTTGGATGCTTGCTTCATGGCCAAGCTTTGGGATCTGAGAGGCCTGTCACATGTCAAGGTGGCAAATTATCGGCAATGAGGTTAATCCCATGCTCACGAGGGGCCCACACCACTACCTGCGCACCCATCTACACATGAAAAAGCGGGGTGATTGCTTCCATTCGCGGGTGCACACCACCTCCGCATTGAGATATGGAGATGGATTCGAGCCGCGTGAGGGGCAGTCTGTCGGTCTTTGTCAGCGAGAGCCATTGAGGATGAAAGAGTCACGCCCTCCGGGCTGTCCGTGATACCCGGCATATCCGGGCTCGGTATGCTCGGTTAGTTGTGCCCCATCGGGCCTTGCATGAGCTCTTGAGCCGCGGCCTCTGTAGGCTTGTTGGGATCGTTACCTCGGGAGGTAATGGATCTGCGGACTCGGTTATGCCCCCCGTCCGGCATTAACCTCACCAGTACTTGTGATTATGTATATAATCTGTGCGGCATGTCATCATCCTTATTGCTACTAAGGTTTTTCCCGAAAACCCTTCGCCGGGCGGAGGTTTTTAATCACGGTAGTAATATGCCCTTTGCTCTCTCTTTGTACTTGGGTCCCATAGGCCGGTTGGTCTCCGTGGGACGATAAAATCATATTCTATTCTATTCTATTCTATTCCAATTGATCCGGCGATTAATCAAACCCGAGTAAAATTCTAAAAAATGTTGTTAAACTTCTCCTCCTACCAACTTTGTTTAATAGCATCTCTCGCGCAAAGGATCTTTCTTCCCGTGTATCTTTTTTTATCTAGCGCGCTCGAGGCAAGACCTAGCATGACAAAACTCAATTTGACCGATAAAGCTCATATAATAAACGATGCTAAGATTCCTCAAAAAGAGACCGAATGTGGAAATCCTCGCATTCTTTTTGAATACTCTTAAATTTATGAATAGCAAACATCCGCTTTCGTCATCACTTTCATTTTCCGAGTCCCCGATGCATCAAACCAAGAAAATCAGGAGATAGCCTAATCATTTGGCATACTATATGCAAATCCTACCTTTCCACGGATATCCGCCATCAATGTTTTCTTTATAGAAATGTTTGAGAGTCTAAATCTTTTTCCGGTTTCTTGCGAAAAAAACCACGAAGAAATAATATAAATGCAATCACGAGAAACTAAAGAGGTAGAGCTCCAAAACTTACAACAGATACCTACGTGGCTGCGATGGATTGGAGGAAGAAGAGAAAGGGCAAAATCATTTCATTTATCATGGGCTTTCGGAGAAATCTCCGAATCATTACAGATCCGACCCAATTTTCATCGTCCAGAAATCCTCGATTGTTCAGAGAAGAGAATAGGAAAACAAAATCAAAGGTTTCTCCAATGGAAAGTAACGCCCAAGTCTGGCACTACAAAGGCCAAGATTAATTACCTGTATATGAATCACAGGCGGCGATCCACAGTTGAGCAGAGCGATGATTTCCACGGCCATGACTCCGCATAGCCATGACTTCCACGGCATTTCCCAAAGCGGCCACTCTTCCTCGCTTCCTCGCTAGGGTTGTTGGAAATAGGGCTTTCAAGCCCTAATTCGAATTTTAGCACTTGAAAAAATTCAAAGGTCTTAATGCAAGATCTATCATCACGTCTGCACTAGGGATTTTGCCTCCAACGTTCGATAATGATAATATTGAAAGCACCATACTGACCTGGTTATTGAAGCTCCAGACAAGCATATCAAATCTATCTGCAGCCGCCATAGGCACCCGCAATCCGAGCAATAAACTGTTAAGAGGAATCCTACCATAATCGGAAAAGTATTGAGGTGAAATCAAAAGGAAGTCCAGCCGGTTTCCATTTGCAACTCATGCTGCCCTGTGCGAACCTCTTCCATATGCGGCTACCTGCCGTTTCTATATGCGGCTTTCACAACTTGGATAAAATGCCCTAATAACTAAACCTAGTGTTTAAGTTTATCTACTTAATTTGGTTTCATCCTTCACCATTATTTCACTAGCTTATCTTCATATATTCCTAGTGCCTTCTTTTATACCATTTTTTTTATAGCCAAACCTAAGTGATGCATCATACCCCCTTTTTCCGTAATACTTAGCATAGGCCCAAAATTATCTCCATTGATATATTTAATGTCGTACATTCAATTTTTACATGATACTACGTGTGAGATCCACATAGAAATTTAGCAATTTCCATTCATTCAAACTATACATAGGCCTACCAACTTCACGCTTGTTCGCAAAAAATTCTTCAAAGCTTCAAAGCCAGGTCTTCGTTAGTGCCATAGTCATACAAAAAAGGCGAAAGAAAGAGTTTCTTTGTATTTTCACTGTATTCGCTTGTTAAGGTATTTAGACGTCTTCGACCATGGTCTGAAGGGGTTAAAATAAGCCAATAATTATGAGCTTTAAAAAATGAAATACTTTCGACCATGGAAAAGAATTTGGTGCAAGGCAAATTTGAGTGAGGTCACCTACTTCTAGGGAAGCCCTTGAGACACAATTGCAAGGTTCGACCATGAAGAAATATTTAAAGTAGGGGGCATGGCAACAACAAGGGTATAAAATGGTAAGGAAAGCATAGAGATAAAAAATAATATGGCAAGGGGAATAATCATGAACGTAAAAAGACAATGGGAATGATGGTGTACTTAGCTAAAAATTCACAGGGATGGATCATGGAAAATAGCAACATGGTTGAAATAAATGGTAGACAAAAGGGCAAAGGTGAGAAATTACAGAACAAGGGTTGTGGGGTGGAAAGCAAAAATGATGAAGGTAAATAGTCCCAAGGGTTATGCATGGGAAAATAAGAAAATAGTCTATGCAAAAGTATTCAAGGAGTGGATTCATAACAAAAAGGTGAACATGGGATAAAAATATGGCATGGGTGTAGGGATGGAAATAATGGCTAGGGGATTATGGTATGTAGCAGGGGGCAAGTTCAAGAATGAATAGCGAATGGAACTAAAAGAGGCAAAGTGATGCTAAATTTTGAGATATCATGACCAGGGATCTTCTGAACTTCAACATAGTGACTTCCAAACAATGCTTAAGGAAAGGAAGGTTTAGCATGAGTGGTCAACGCTTCTGTTGATTCAAAGTTTACCATCATAATTATTATCTTTTAATCCATAGTGTTTATAATACCAAAAGATTAATTACTAGGTAAGTAATCCCGAGAGGTTTTCAAATGGAGGTTACACTGAATAAACCATAACAAAAGCCAGCCAAAACCTTAAGCTTTTCAACCAGATAATTTAACCAAAATTTATTCAATCATATACCATGCAGAGATCTATAAGAGAGCTTTCCAATGCAACAAATTTCACTCAAAACAGGCTTTTGGATCAATTGTTATAATCGAAAATGTAAAAAAAAAAAAAACCTTTGTCAAGACAAGTCCTGACCCTAAGACCAAAAGCCCTTTTGAGAATTTGGCCTTCAATTAGCAGCCTTAGATTATACTGGTGTACATACATCTAAGCAATGATTTGGTACCATAGATCATGTGAAACGAAATAATAATCAATACATTTTCATACTTTAATATAAAGCATATGGAAACAATTTACCCAATGGGTAGAAGTCATTTGTTACTAAGACAATTTACATTCAAGAAATAGAGTAGAAAAGTAGAGCTTCCACAGATCCTTGAAGAAATACTTCATATGTGAGACGCTCCATAATGTTGAAACAGAAATATCAGTGCAAAGAGCAAAAGATCCTGTTACCTGCAGTAAACCAACCAAAAATTAGCCTAATGGGTAATCATGGCAGCACTAGCAGGTGTCATGGAATCTTTTGAGTTATCCCCTTCACTCTGCCTGATACACAGTAATTTAAAGCAGAAAAAGAGAAGTTAGGATTAAGTTTAACTAGGCTGCATACGAATATAAATTACTGTGGTAATTCATGGCAGCACTAAGACTAAGTGATTGCCGTCGTTTGCAAAGCAATATACCACCATACGCTTTGTTTAAGCCATTATCTCCTCATCTTAGGCCTTAAAAATACCATTCAGAGACAGACCAGTCTTAAAAGAACAAAGAATACTGCTATACATGCTAAAACAGTAATAGTAATGCATATAATGATGTATGAAATAATGCCATGATCTAAAACCAGCATAATACATGTAATGTTTCGGTAGGATACAAACTAAAGTTAAGTTTCAGTAGGATTAACATATAGATATGTAAAACTTAGGCTGCATATGAATAGAAACTACAGTGTTAAATCATGGCAGCACTAAGACATAGAGATTGAAACAAAGGTAAAGCTTCAGCAGGGTTAACATACAGATCTGAAAAACTTAGGCTGCATGTGAATAGAAACTACAATGTTAAATCATGGCAGCACTAAGACATAGAGATTGAAGTCCCTTAAGCAGCAAACTTCCACCAAGTGCTATGTTTAAGTAATTATCTCTTCTTCTTAGATCATGGTCCTGAGCCATCTTTATACTACAATTTAACCCAGCAGACATAAGAAGATGAATGAAAAATGCAGTATCATTAGGTGTCTTCAGCAAGATGTAAACATTTTTTAGCTCGTAGATCTAACAACTCATTGACAGGATTAAATGAATAATCAAAAGCCTATAGACAAAATCGTTTTGAAGCATAAGCTACCAGAAATATAGAAGTGAACTGTATAAGTATCAGATCACTGATCTGGCAAAGCCTGGTAAATGGGCAAGCAAGAACAAGTCTATATTAATAGCTACGGTATCTCCTCAGTTCATAAATAGATCCGGCCCATATTAAGAGCAATTTTCTATAAGCAATGCAATGCAACTTTGCGTTCAAAAATTTTGAATGATTTAAGCATAATAGATAATAAATCCGTCAAACCTGAACTTGTTGGTTGAGCTCATAGGCATCGATTGTAGGAAGCTTGCTGGAGGCCACTTTGCTTGGGCAGACCACCATGTTTTTACCAGTGTTGCATGCAACTGCAACTACAGTGTAGCAACCTCATAGATCTCTATTTTGTTCTTCCCTTTGTTAAAAAAATCCTTCTCCCAAATAAGCAACAGCCTTACTATTCTGATCTGTGTCTTGGCTTGCTTGTATAGAAATAGGATGGATTGCGCAGCAGCTCTCTTCCCCAATCTAGAAAACGAATGCTATATATGGGCAGAGCTATTTTTGACTTTTGTGCAGTACAATTTTGGGAACCGGCTGGAGTGCCTAGATGAGCATGCAATAAGCCCATCCCAGCCAGATGAGAACAGAACATGCAATACGCCCGTCCCGGCCAGATAAGAGCCGTGCATCCCCATCGTGCAAAAAATAGATTTCGGATTCGCATCCAACCGGCAAGTATTCTTGCTTATAAGCTCCACGTTAGGTTTAGAAACCCTAAAACGCAATCTCCATGATATTAGGAAAACCTAAGTTAGAAATATAGAGCATACCTTATTTTTAATTGTTAGGACATATTCCATGTGGGGTTTGTATGCAACTTTTGACCCCAATAACATGTTTCAACTGCTTTAAAATGTGCAGATCGATAACCTTAGCCTTTTAGCTTGGGAACATTTCCAACATATGAGCATTGAGTACTTCAACTTATCCTCCAGGCCATATAATAAAAAAAAGAGAGAGACGTTTTGTCTGACGCAGGCTCTGACGTTTTTTCTGACGAAAATGCTGACGTTACATCTGACGCAAAAATCTGACGAATTTTCTGACGCTACATGTGACGTTTAATTTCTGACGATTTGACTAACGTTTTCGTTTAGTCAAATATTTAATCGTCAGGATATTCGTCAGGACATAATCATTCAATTTGTCTCATTCAATTTGTCTGACGATTTTTCTGACGCCAAACCCTCATCCTCTTGTAGTGTAAATACGAGTTTGCCTAAGGTTTTGATAGTATATCGAGCCTCTATATGGCTTCGCTTAAGGTTTTAGAATATGAAATACGGGAGTTCGAACCTCTACCAAAATTAACTCAATGCCCTAATAAGACTACCTTAACCAATCTAACAAGTGAGCTAACGTGACTATTTTTTATCTTAAATCTATGTTTTTTTTTTATAATAACCCATTGAATTGTTTTATGGATATGGTATGGTTTCAGGGATTATATCCATATCATATTATGAACAGAGGTAATGGGCTTTGCTCTTCTGTACTATCATGTGCTGCCCGCTTTGAATAATGCTTTAGACGATGTGGAATACAACTGTCTGACAATATGTCAGCTGAAAACTAGGTGTAGGTTGCTCTAAATTATTTATCTGTCAATTCCAATGTATGCTTTGTTTTGCATACTTTATTGCAGTATTAGTTAGCACATGGTCAATGAAAATGTTTAGAAGTTGCATTGATTGTGTCTACGTATAACAATTCTGGCTAGCCAACGTGCATATCTAAATTCCGCTATTCTTTATGTTGATAATTGTAACCTAATTTATTGATGATTGTCAAAGAATCACGTTATTTCTCATTGAGTCATCACCTATCTTTGTGCCCATGGTGCTCAAACTTGCTAGCACAACGGACTTAATCATCAATGCAGTTTGATCACAGATGTAGACTTGAAACTTTAAGCATCTACCTTGTTATATTCATGCATGCACTAATTATGCATCCATCCAACTTTTCAATATGCTAATGGCGTCTTTTGTGAAATATATTTGAAACTACCCGCAAATAAAAGAAAGAATCAGGGCTTATTTCCCCTAAATTAACATTTTCACTTATGAAAAAGTGCTCATGTTGTGTTGTTGTATTATGTTCCCATAGTTAAATAATGTGAATTTCTTCAGTTTTTCTTGATGCTAGCTCATCTACAATTTGGACATCTCCAAATTTTGAAGGCGTACAAAACCAAGAGAAAAGAAGTTTAATCGATAATCAATTTGATACCTAGGAGGTAGAATTGAGTATAAAATCATCCAAAAAGGCACATCACAAATAGGTGCAAATAACTGGAGAAACAAACAACTCAATGGAGGTTGTTATGGCTGATAGTCCTAATCTTCAGTGTGCGCTAAAGAGTTATGGCAACAGGTCAATTGGAAGAAGGCAGCGAGGAAGAAGTCTGTTATGTCATCTCACGAGGCTATCCTGCCTCGTACTATTCAGTGGCATGATAATTTGATGTTTGTTGATGATCATCTCGATGACGCAGAACATGATGATTGTGATGAGGCTATTAAACGCCTCAAGGTGGCACAACGAGTATGATTATATTCTGTTAGTGGACTATTTCGTCCTCTAGTTTTTGAGTCCCGTCACAGATTCCTTGTATGTATCTTGATTTTCCTTGATTATAGATTGTCGGCCTCCATGAAAAAAAAAAAGTTTAAATGCACTATTTTCAAAGGATTAGGCAGTTTAACACAAGCATACAATATTGATCCTATCCTTGACATTATAATAGGGGCATAGAAGATTGATCCCAACGACGACTTGCAAGAAGTATTCTGTCATTGCATTCCTTAATATAGTTTATATGAGCATAAACCATCTCATCTAGTGACAAGTAGGTAAGCAATCGTGGATTCAATTGGTTCGTAATAGTGGATCTAAGATGTAACACTATATACAACAAAGTGTAGTATTTACCTGTCTTGACAATGTTCTATATTTCCAAAAATAACATTCTTCGACCTCTGTTCCATGTCAATAAGAAAATCCAATAATGTTGAAGCATGTGCTGATATCATATTATAATCTGACCTGAAGTTATGCACTAAAAAGACGAGCTTTGATGATGAAAACAGATCTTTAATTATGCGGCTTACCCATTTGCTCTCCTGCAACTCATCTCTTATCGTACATTTCATTTTTATATATCACATGTGGCAAGAATGCAAATTTTATGCTTTATTGTTGTTCCTACAATCTTAGAATGCAAGTTTTTCATGCTCCAATTCTTTTTTTAGTAAGAAATAACCACCTCTTCATAATCACACTGACCTTTATTTTTTGGGGGTTCAGAATATTCCATGGTAAAGTGGTTGCGATAATCGCAGCCCAAGTTGCATGACTGCAATTTGTTGGGGCTTGCTTTGGATATGTTGAAGGGATTTCATTAATCTCTGATGAATCTTTTTGGACATATCAAATTTCTATTAAGTTAGAGCTTGTATCAAGTTGTTAATGGCTCTATTTGCAATCCATCTCCTTCAGATCTTTTTTTTTTGCATATAGTAGCAGTTTATGGTGTTGGGATGAGAGCCAAATTCTTGCGAAGAGCCCTGCCTATTGTATTTTATTATCTTGATCTGGCACTTACAAGTTTATTTTTCGGGTTACCTCAGAAGCCCCTTCTTCTACCATCTTACCGGATAGAATCATCATCGTTGCCCATATTATGCAAGGTTGCCCTTGCATGTTGAATGCAAAACTGATAACTTGTCTAGTGCATACCATACTCACAATCACAATCTTTTCTGCTTTAATATAGCTGCCAAGTGCGAAGCTGTCTTGTTGATGATCTTTTTGTTACCATTCACAAACTCAAATAGTCTCTTTTTGTCAGGATGAACTTGGCAATGCCTTGTTTATATGGAGTGCTTTCTATATTCTCTTTTGATGATGTCTTGGTCTAAGTGTGTTTCTGCAATGCAAACTCTGATCGAATTAATAATCTCGTGGTCTAATTCACGTATAGTCTGCTTGAGCCCACGACGTAATTGAACTCTTTTAAATTCACGGCTCTTTACATTTCATCGATTGCTCCATTAACATGTCCGTGAAAAAGGAAGCATGATCATTTATGTTTTAAGCGTGGCTTTATTTCAAAACAAGAATCCACTCTCCTGCACTTTTTTTATTTTGATCAGGGCTTTTCCTCATGCGCTTAGACCAATCCCTTCTGAGTTGTTGAGGAATACACCTTTTTTTATTTTGATCACACCTTGTCCTCATGCGCTTACATCAATCCCTTCTGGATTGTTTAGAAATATAGCGCAGGAATTCAGAACTGCAGATTTTCCTTCTTGTTTCTTTTAGATGTGGCCTCTTTCCTATAAATCCTTGTCCTTGAAATGAAGTGAGGGCAACCTATCGTGCCATAGCAACTTGCTTTTCTTGGAGCGACTCCATTTCCACATAGACCACCTAGTTGCATGTTAGAAGAAAATAATTTCCGTTTCTTCTTTACGATATTTTACTTTCTTAGGAACTTTAAAAGCAAGAGCAGTAAGATATCCTATTCCTTTTCGTTTTCCGAGTTCTTGTTTTGCAGGAATCTTGAGACTTTTTGCAGCGGGTGCTTTGTAAATGTGAAAGTTTCAAGACTCATTTCCTTGTTTTTTTAGTTGCACCCGAGTAAGTTTGGTGTATTCAGTAAGGGTAAGTAAGAGTCGGGTGTTTTTAGAAAGGCCACTCAAAGGCATAAAAGCTTTCTCGCCAAATTTTGCAAATCATGTTGCCTCAAGCTATTCCAAAAGTCCCCCAAGTTATTCTTTTGCCAGGTCAAATGATATGCCCTCAATTTACGTTCATACTGCACTCCATATAATAAGATATACACAGTTCCAAATGAACAACTCTAATTACAGAAACCAAACACTTAAGATTTATAGCTATTACAGATATAGAATGAAAACGTTCAATAAAAACGTTCCAGGGCAAAATTCTATCAGCAATACTCAGGCTATACTCTAAATCCTCTGCTATTTCTTCTACCACGTGCTTTCTCAAACTTGCGGCCCTTTGCCCGAACATAAGGTTTAGTGTGGCTGTGAGGCACACCAGGTGCTGGTCCAAAGTGCTTCACTGCTTCACGAGAATTCTTTGGCCCTCTCAGCAGAATCTAATAAGTAAACGCAAAACAGAATTATGCCATATACATTGGAATTGAAATAATTATCGCTAAATGCAAAAGGTAATAATGCCATCACAGAGTCAGCATATACAGTTACATTACAGCTTGAATAATGCAAAGCAAAATGTTCAAGTAGAGTGAGCTTTATCTAGGATACCAAGCTCTTTAAGAAATTCAAACCATAAAACCTCATACAAAGTTAAGTGGTGCCAAACTCTTTATAAAAGGTCCTATTAAAATGCCTAAATTCAAATTAAAAAACCTCAGAAAATTTTTAAGTTGTGCCAAGCTCTTATTGGGAATCTGAATAAAATGCCTAAACCTGATATGATATTATTAAGTGTGCACGCTTACCGTATTCGATCCAGTGGGTGACCGCAGTGCAAGCTGATCAAACGTGAGCACCTCCCCTCCAGCCTTCAGAATCCGAGCCCGTGCAGTCGCTGTAAATTTGAGGGCAGCAACTTTAAGAGCCGGGAGTTCATATAGTCTCTGATCATCTGTTACAGTTCCGACTACAACTGCAATTTTATCTTCTTGACCCTTCATATTCTTCGTTAAACGAGAAAGGGAAACAGGAGGGCGGTTTGTCTTGCTCATAAACAGACGCTTAAGCACAACCGCATTGAAAGGACTATTGGTTCTTCTTACCAAAAAGCGATACAGCTGATACAAACCAAAAAAAGAAAAAACATTCACTAACCCACAAGCCACAGAATCCGAGTCAAAACGTAATTTGATCAAACTAAGTACAAGATCAAAATATTACGAACAGAGACAAACCTTCACCAGAAGCTTAAGGTAGACATTGTTGCTCTTCGGAGCTGTTCGGCCTGTGTTTTTTCTGCATCCGCCCTTCTCAAGATCGATGCGCAGTATTTTCAAGAGTGTAAAGACGGAGAAAATAACACTGTAATCAACGATATTGAAAAGGTGAAGTACCATGTCGGGGCTGGGGTGCGACCTCCGGCGTCTTCGATGAAAAGAAAATACCCTGCTTCAAACCCTAAAATATTAGGGTTCATATCAAAGGTTTAGGGCCATGAGTTATATTATCTTAAAAATAAATTTTAACCTTGCCGTTGTTAGCTTAAATTATTGCTACAAGAAACTTATCGCGGCGGCCTTGAAGGAACTTATCGTGGCAGCCAAGGCCGCCGCGAACGTTTCTCTTTCTCAACCCCCTGTCATCTACACACTCACTTACTAGTGATGTTGTCAAGGACCACGGTATATCTCTACATACTCACTTACCAGTGATGTGATCAAGGACCACGGTATTCCAACCACGCCTATCTAAAGTCGACATTAAACTCCTCATTATGCTGTCAATATCACGCTTTCAAGAATAAATGCATAAAAAAACAATGGTGAATATAGTTCCTTATTCAATCATTTAATAAGGGTAATACTATTTTGATATAAACTTGGTCTAGGTGGGATGGTTTGAATGCACCCATGCAAGATACCTTTTCTAAACTATGCGAATATAATAGAAAACATGCATTGGATGTTATCTCACTTTAGGCGTGAAGGCATATGTGTAGCACATGGAGCGAATAAGCTTTGAGATATTCAATAGGCATAGTGTCATACACTTGATTGTTCCTAAGACCTAGCCTAAGAGGCATCAATAACGATGAAGTTTGGGGCGTTTGTGAATTTGTTTTGATTTTAATACATTGCTGGGCTCTAGAAAAGCTATAACAATGACTCTTTTGATTGAGCAATCTAGGCAACAATCTTAAGGTTGTATTTAGCAATACTTTGAGAGAAACAGCAACAGACATAAGCCACAAACAAAGAGATGGACAATAGAATAAATGCCCGGTCTAAAAAATGTTAATTACCATAATTGAGCAATTTCAAAATGACTTGAGGTTGACATCTTAAAAAACCGATAACGATATGCTAAGGACAAATGGGAAGGAATTCATGTAGGAGGCAAAGTCCTAGGTGTAGGAAGTATGCTTAATTATGTAATGTTGTCTAATGGAATGGTAAGATTCCTAATTGTGTGCAAAAAACGTTATTAAATGGGAGAGTTCTTTTCCAACATTGACACAGCCTGGTACGATGATAATCCGAGTCTGCTCCAGTGATCCTATCCTATTCTATCTTATCTTGAAGGTGTCAGAGATGAATATCGGTGTGACAGAAACAGCTTTTTATTGACTTCCTTCTCAAAAATCTAATCCAAAACATGGTGCCTCAGGAAAAAATCGGCAGCCTTTGCACTTTGCAGCTTTCTGCACCAGAATGATGCATCAACTAGATATACCGTGCTCTCTCATTCTGCTACAAAACAACAATTTGCCAATCAAATGAGGTGGACAGAGTATCCGATTTCATAGCAGAAACGAGCAATGGGATGCTGCCGTTTTACAATTGTTTTACAACTACTTACACCTCCAACAAATGGGTCGGCTTATCTTCCCATCCGTCTGGCCAGCCATCTGGACTCTGGGAGCTTTTGTGGGGAGGCCAGCGCATCTTCTGTGGAATAATTAGTCTTCTGTGGCTAAACTCAGGGCAAGCATTATCATGTTTGCAAATTTTGGCGCAGTCAAGAGAGCGCTAAGGGCAACGAATTTTTCACTCATAGCAGAAAAAGATACAGGTGAGTCTATTCAAGGGCTAATTCCGTAATTAATCTCACTTATAACATAATATAGCAGATGAAGATAAGAACTGCTGCTACTGCGTGAAATAAAAAAAAAAAGCAGGGGATTCGAAAACAAATTCGGAAATAGGGTGCATACCTTTATATGAAATTGGCTTGCAGTCTTAGTGAGTCTAGCGAATTGAAAAAATTGGGCGATCTAAGCCTATTTATACCCAGAGAGATCCACAGTAAATGTTACACCTGGGTCGGATCAAGCGTTTTTGATAGCCCGATCTTGATTTTTTATTTGATTTTTTAGCTATGGCAGCTCAGGATGTAGAACCGCAGGCTGCTGTGGAGGTTACAGCTCCGGTGGAGCAGGTTATAGTAGAAGAGACCGGAAAGGAAGAGTCTGAAAAGGCCGATCTTCCCAAGTCCGGCGATGCAAAGGATTGTTGCCCACTAATGTTTCTCTATATTCTGCTATATTCTCTGTTTTCACAGATCTAGGCGTTGAGGAAGTGGAGGTATGGTAGATGCGGCCTGGGTCCAACGGAGTGGAATCGCAGAGGGAAAGGGCCGGCGGCGCAAGGGGTTTTCGCGACGCGTGTCAGCATGAGAATCAATTGCAACGAAAATACATCAAACAAAATATGAAATGAAAAAAATGTACATGCATTATATAAGAGTGATTAATGGTTCTTTCGCACATGCTTTATCCTATCCTATCCTATTGTTTAAATTCGGTTTTTTCGAGGTTCCAAAAACTTTTTGGATTTTGTTTTAAAGTTAGTTTTCTATGGTTTTGAATGTTTTAGCTGTCGGGAAAAACTTCCGGTGCACCAAAAATCAAGAATATGGGTTTTCATATCATTTCGAAATTTGCACATTTCTAAATGGAAAATTCGATGTAGGGCGAGGGTGCACGGTGCATCGATGCATTGGCATGAACAACGTGGCCTATTTTTGGGTCAAATTTGATATCCAGGATAGAAAATAACACTGTAATCAACGATATTGAAAAGGTGAAGTGCCATATCGGGGCTGGGGTGCGACCTCCGGCGTCTTCGATGAAAAGAAAATACTCTGCTTCAAACCCTAAAATATTAGGGTTCATATCAAGGGTTTAGGGCCATGAGTTATATTATCTTAAAAATAAATTTTAACCTTGCTCTTGTTAGCTTAAATTATTGCTATATGAGAGGGATAACACCCTGGAACAAGGGTGTTATGCCCTAGTATAACAAACGAGAGCCAGAGGCCCGAGTTTGTTATAGTAAGGCATTTAAGCATGCAGAACCATTTAGAAATATGACATATAAGCATGCAGAACCATTTAGAAATAAACATATTCAACAAAATTTGGACTTATTCAGATTTAATAGATAACACTTCAGGAACGCCATTATAAGAATATATGTATTGTTTGATTCTTCTTGATTGTTTAAGTTTTAATTATATAGGTTTATCTTTCAACTAAAACTATAATGGTTATCAAAGAATAAACTTGATTACCAAACTAATTTTCGTTTGAATCTATTTAGAATTAGACATTTCAAGAATATAAAAATTTCAATTTGTGGTGATTTAACAGATTCAAAATTTAGCAATCATGACAATTAAATGAAATATGATGGTTTGATAAGCGATTGACGTAAAATTATTATTAGAATTTCACAATTTATAAACTTTTACACTTTTAAGAATACTTTAAGAAAGGTTTTAGGTTAAAATTAATTAAATGATACAAAGTTATTGGCTTAATAATAACTATTGAATAATTTATTATTGATGAAATGAAATATATTGACATTTAATCAATAATAAACTATTTATTTTTTTATTAAACATAAAGGTTATCATTTAATTAATTTCAATCTAAAACTCTCTTTAAATATTTTGAAAAGAATAGCATTTTAATTATACAAAGTTATTTTAGATGAAAATTTAATTCTAAATAGATGAAATCGAGAATTAGTTTAAAAAATAACTTTAAACTTTAATAAGTATCATATTTTTTATCTAAAGATAAACAGAATAAATTATCAAAATCAATAAGAGCTAAAAATACATATAATATTATCATGGCATTCATGAAGTACATTTATTAGATTTAAATAAGTCCAAATTTTGTTAAATATGTCATAAATCTAACACAAAGCTACTGGCCCTGATCAATCTCTCTACATGCAAGATTGAGCATTAAATCTTTTGCATGATCTACTGTCCAGATGCTCATCTCTTTTAAGGTCAACAAAGTTCCTTAGCTATTATATGCATTTGAATAAAACATGTGTGGCTCCTATGATTAATGATTGTTGTGGCTTTATTTTGTCTCTTATACCTACACTTGGAATCATTATGTAAGATGACAAGCTTACATTGCTAAGTTAGATGCAAGAGGAATAGCTGCTCCATTCGTATGGCAGAGATGATCAATATAGGCACCAACGTTTTTGAAGTCTTTAGCATGGAGGGCGTCCACCTGCCGGATACAAGCTACACTATTTATGAACAGAGGTAATGGGCTTTGCTCTTTCTGTACTATCATGTGCTGCCCGCTTTGAATAATGCTTTAGACGATGTAGAATACAACTGTCTGACAATATATCAGCTGAAAACTAGGTGTAGGTTGCTCTAAATTATTTATCTGTCAATTCCAATGTATGCTTTGTTTTGCATACTTTGTTGCAGTATTAGTTAGCACATGGTCAATGAAAATGTTTAGAAGTTGCATTGATTGTGTCCACGTATAACAATTCTGGCTAGCCAACGTGCATATCTAAATTCCGCTATTCTTTATGTTGATGATTGTAACCTAATTTATTGATGATTGTCAAAGAATCACATTATTTCTCATTGAGTCATCACCTATCTTTGTGCCCATGGTGCCCAAACTTGCTAGCACAATGGACTTAATCATTAATGCAGTTTGATCACAGATGTAGACTTGAAACTTTAAGCATCTACCTTGTTATATTCATGCATGCACTAATTATGCATCCATCCAACTTTTCAATCTGCTAATGGCGTCTTTGTGAAATATATTTGAAACTACCCGCAAATAAAAGAAAGCATCAGGGCTTATTTCCCCTAAATTAACATTTTCACTTATGAAAAAGTGCTCATGTTGTGTTGTTGTATTATGTTCCCATAGTTAAATAATGTGAATTTCTTCAGTTTTTCTTGAATGCTAGCTCATCTACAATTTGGGCATCTCCAAATTTTGAAGGCGTACAAAGCCAAGTGAAAAGAAGTTTAATCGATAATCAATTTGATACCTAGGAGGTAGAATTGAGTATAAAATCATCCAAAAAGACACATCACAAATAGGTGCAAATAACTGGAGAAACAAACAACTCAATGGAGGTTGTTATGGCTGATAGTCCTAATCTTCAGTGCGCTAAAGAGTTATGGCAACAGGTCAATTGGAAGAAGGCAGCGAGGAAGAAGTCTGCTATGTCATCTCACGAGGCTATCCTACCTCGTACTATTCAGTGGCATAATAATTTGATGTTTGTTGATGATCATCTCGATGATGCAGAACATGATGATCGTGATGAGGCTATTAAACGCCTCAACGTGGCACAACGAGTATGATTATATTCTGTGTATGGGTGGTTTTGCTTAGTGGACTATTTCGTCCTCTAGGTTTTGAGTCCCGTCACAGATCCCTTGTATGTATCTTGATTTTCCTTGATTATAGATTGTCGTCCTCCATGAAAAAAAAAAGTTTAAATGCACTATTTTCAAAGGATTAGGCAGTTTAACACAAGCATACAATATTGATCCTATCCTTGACATTATAATAGGGGCATAGAAGATTGATCCCAACGACGACTTGCAAGAACTATTCTGTCATCGCATTCCTTAATATAGTTTACATGAGCATAAACCATCTCATCTAGTGACAAGTAGGTAAGCAATCGTGGATTCAATTGGTTCGTAATAGTGGATCTAAGATGTAACACTATATACAACAAAGTGTAGTATTTACCTGTCTTGGTAATGTTCTATATTTCCAAAAAAAACATTGTTCGACCTCTGTTCCATGTCAATAAGAAAATCCAATAATGTTGAAGCATGTGGTGATATCATATTATCTGACCTGAAGTTATGCACTAAAAAGACGAGCTTTGATGATGAAAACAAATCTTTAATTATGCGGCTTACCCATTTGCTCTCCTGCAACTCATCTCTTATCATACATTTCATTTTTATATATTACATGTGGCAAGAATGCAAATTTTATGCCTTATTGTTGTTCCTACAATCTTAGAATGCAAGTTTTTCATGCTTCAATTCTTTTTTTAGTAAGAAATAACTACCTCTTCATAATCACACTGATCTTTATTTTTTCGGGGTTCAGAATTCCATGGCAAAGTGGTCGCGATAATCGCAGCCCAAGTTGCATGACTGCAATTTGTTGGGGCTTGCTTTACATATGTTGAAGGGATTTCATTAATCTCTGATGAATCTTTTTGGACATATCAAATTTCTATTAAGTTAGAGCTTGTATCAAGTTGTTAATGGCTCTATTTGCAATCCATCTCCTTCAGATCTCTTTTTTTTTGCATATAGTAGCAGTTTACGGTGTTGAGATGAGAGCCAAATTCTTGCGAAGAGCCCTGCCTATTGTATTTTATTATTTTGATCTGGCACTTACAAGTTTATTTTTTGGGTTACCTCAGAAGCCCCTTCTTCTACCATCTTACAGGATAGAATCATCATCGTTGCCCATATTATGCAAGGTTGCCCTTCCATGTTGAATGCGAAACTGATAACTTGTCTTGGTCTTTTAGCTGGGGTGAGGATTCTTTGCTTCTTGGTCTTATAGATTGTTGGAATATTAGTCTTATAGATAGCCTTCATAGTCCGCTATATTTGCCAGCAAATCCCCTGCAAACTCCTCAATAGTGCATACCATACTCACAATCACAATCTTTTCTGCTTTAATATAGCTGTCAAGTGCGAAGTTGTCTTGTTGATGATCTTTCTGTTACCATTCACAAACTCAAATAGTTTCTTTTTGTCAGGATGAACTTGGCAATGTCTTGTTTATATGGAGTGCTTTCTATATTCTCTTTTGATGATGTCTTGGTCTAAGTGTGTTTCTACAATGCAAACTCTGATCGAATTAATAATCTCGTGGTCTAATTCACGTATAGTCTGCTTGAGCCCACGACGCAATTGAACTCTTTTAAATCCACGGC
Source organism: Isoetes taiwanensis (assembly GCA_021234155.1). Taxonomy (NCBI): domain Eukaryota; kingdom Viridiplantae; phylum Streptophyta; class Lycopodiopsida; order Isoetales; family Isoetaceae; genus Isoetes; species Isoetes taiwanensis. The sequence goes on along the minus strand of JAJEKV010000887.1, from coordinate 27,863 downwards.
TCTTTACATTTCATTGATTGCTCCATTAACATGTCCGTGAAAAAGGAAGCATGATCATTTATGTTTTAAGCGTGGCTTTATTTCAAAACAAGAATCCACTCTCCTGCACTTTTTTTATTTTGATCAGAGCTTTTCCTCATGCGCTTAGACCAATCCCTTCTGAGTTGTTGAGGAATACACCTTTTTTATTTTGATCACACCTTGTCCTCATGCGCTTACATCAATCCCTTCTGGATTGTTGAGAAATATAGCGCGGGAATTCAGAACTGCAGATTTTCCTTGTTTCTTTTAGATGTGGCCTCTTTCCTATAAATCCTTGTCCTTGAAATGAAGTGAGGGCAACCTATCATGCCATAGCAACTTGTTTTCCTTGGAGCGACTCCATTTCAATAGACCACCTAGTTGCATGTTAGAAGAAAATTATTTCCGTTTCTTCTTTACGATATTTTATTTTCTTAGGAACTTTAAAAGCAAGAGCAGTAAGATATCCTATTCCTTTTCGTTTTCTGAGTTCTTGTTTTGCAGGATTCTTGAGACTTTTTGCACCTTTGTAAATGTGAAAGTTTCAAGACTCATTTCCTTGTTTTTTAGTTGCACCCGAGTAAGTTTGGTGTATTCAGTAAGGGTGAGTAAGAGTTGGGTGTTTTTAGAAAGGCCACTCAAAGCATAAAAGCTTTCTCGCCAAATTTTGCAAATCATGTCTCTTCAAGCTATTCCAAAAGTCCCCCCCAAGTTATTCTTTTGCCAGGTCAAATGATATGCCCTCAATTTACGTTCATACTGCACTCCATATAATAAGATATACACAGTTCCAAATGAACAACTCCAATTACAGAAACCAAACACTTAAGATTTATAGCTATTACAGATATAGAATGAAAACGTTCAATAAAAACGTTCCAGGGCAAAATTCTATCAGCAATACTCAGGCTATACTCTAAATCCTCTGCTATTTCTTCTACCACGTGCTTTCTCAAACTTGCGGCCCTTTGCCCGAACATAAGGTTTAGTGTGGCTGTGAGGCACACCAGGTGCTGGTCCAAAGTGCTTCACTGCTTCACGAGAATTCTTTGGCCCTCTCAGCAGAATCTAATAAGTAAACGCAAAACAGAATTATGCCATATACATTGGAATTGAAATAATTATCGCTAAATGCAAAAGGTAATAATGCCATCACAGAGTCAGCATATACAGTTACATCACAGCTTGAATAATGCAAAGCAAAATTTTCAAGTAGAGTGACCTTTATCTAGGATACCAAGCTCTTTAAGAACAGTTACATCACAGCTTGAATAATGCAAAGCAAAATTTTCAAGTAGAGTGACCTTTATCTAGGATACCAAGCTCTTTAAGAAATTCAAACCATAAAACATCATACAAAGTTAAGTGGTGCCAAACTCTTTATAAAAAGTCCTATGGTGCCAAACTCTTTATAAAAAGTCCTATTAAAATGCCTAAATTCAAATTAAAAAACTTCAGAAAAGTTTTAAGTGGTGCCAAGCTCTTATTGGGAATCTGATTAAAATGCCTAAACCTGATATGATATTATTAAGTGTGCAAGCGTACCGTATTCGATCCAGTGGGTGACCGCAGTGCAAGCTGATCAAACGTAAGCACTTCCCCTCCAGCCTTCAGAATCCGAGCCCGTGCAGTCGCTGTAAATTTGAGGGCAGCAACTTTAAGAGCCGGGAGTTCATATAGTCTCTGATCATCTGTTACAGTTCCAACTACAACTGCAATTTTATCTTCTTGACCCTTCATATTCTTCGTTAAACGAGAAAGAGAAACAGGAGGGCGGTTTGTCTTGCTCATAAACAGACGCTTAAGCACAACCGCATTGAAAGGACTATTGGTTCTTCTTACCAAAAAGCGATACAGCTGATACAAACCAAAAAAGAAAAAACATTCACTAACCCACAAGCCACAGAATCCGAGTCAAAATGTAATTTGATCAAACTAAGTACAAGATCAAAATATGACGAACAGAAACAAACCTTTACTAGCAGCTTAAGGTAGACATTGTTGCTCTTCGGAGCTGTTCGGCCTGTGTTTTTTCTGCATCCGCCCTTCTCAAGATCGATACCCTGCACAGTATTTCCAAGGGTGTAAAGTCGGAGAAAATAACACTACAATCAAGGATACTGAAAAGGTGAAATACCATGTCGGAGCTGGGGTGCGACCTCCGGCGGATGAAAAGAAAAAACCCTGCTTCAAACCCTAAAATATTAGGGTTCATATGAAAGGTTTAGGGCCTATATTATCTTAAAAATAACTTTTAACCTTGCTCTTGTTAGCTTAAATTATTGCTATTAAGTTTACCCAATCCGTTTGGTATTGGGAAAGGGCCTCTCTCGCATGGTTTGGACTATGATTCCTATCATGTATAGTATGTGAAACCGTATGTTTTGCAGGGTTAGAGCAGCTTATTTTCATTTAGTGGTCATATTTCCTTTTTAGGTTTTTAGAATGTATTTTTTTTTGCAGTGGTAGGGGGCCGTTTTCCTAGGGAATAGATAAGACTGCACGCCCCTTTCTTTTCTTAGAGCTCTGGTTCGATTCCTCCGTTTCTTTTTGCAGGTTTTACTTGTTACAGGGCATCAAAGGAGATAGCGGGCCTGGGAGCATCAAATCAATGCAATATCAGAGACCAAAGAATAAATTTTGCGGCGGCCATTAGAGCAGAGCAAGGCAGCGGATTGTGCAGAGCAGTGCAGGGGTCCGGTGGCCTCGTTAGATTATCTGTGTCGTTCCTTCTCATCTGTCTTTCTATATTATGTGAAAGAAGTAGTCTAAAAGTCATCTGGAAGGTGCTTGGGAAGTAGTTTTCTGTGCCCTCTTTGCTTCTCTGCTTTGTTTTCTCTATTTGAAAGTTTCGGTACCGTGGGTTCAAATCCCACATGAGAGATGGATAGCAGTAGATGGATAGATGAGAGTCGCTTATTGAATGGGTGTTCTTTGCTCCTCTTTGCTTCAACCATATGATCGGCATGCGGATTACAGTGCACCGTTGTAGACGATGGAGCCGGGTAGTGCAGGCCGCCGCTACTGCTTGTTGTGTGCAGTATTTGGTATTTTGAATTTTACGGCCATGTCAGGCCAATGGTTGGTTCTGTTTTCTGTGCATCTTTGAAATTTGTATGGGTCCTTGCCTCCAAAAAAGAGAAGGCCCTTGATTTGGCATAAAGGAAGGAATATTCCTCCCATCAACGGCCTTTCGCACATGCTTTAACTTCATATTAAGATAACAAAAGTTATTAAAAAATGCATTCACACATAAATGGTTACCTTATTTTCGCACATAACGGAATGCGTTAAAAATGCATTCACACATCAGATGTCATAATGTGTCCGAAATTAGGAATGTTATATTTATAACATAAGATTTCCAATTGTTTGAGTGGGGTATTCGTATGTGAAAGTGTATTTTGCTGACGGTGGCAAGTGAGATTCCTAACCCTAGAATATTGGGTGGGCATATTGGAGCTCCGGATGCCTGGTTGGCCGGAACTGCTGGTTCTTCCTTGGGGTACTCCAGGGATGGCGGAGCTGCCTCTGATGTGTCGTGGCTGTCTTGTGTTTCTTTTTTTGGAGCTGTGGATAAGCTGGGGTCGCGGTCGTTGGCGGGGAGCGAAGGTGGAGTGTTCTTGAAGAAGAGATAGGTAAGCCAGCCGTGTTTTTTTCTGTGGGATTGTGTTTGTTTGTGGTTTTCTGCCATGTCTATGAAGAGGGCAGCCAGAAAGAGGAAGAGTGCTCGTTCCTCTGGCCCTGCTTCTGTGAGCCATATCTTGAATGTCAGTTCTTCCAATTCCCAAGAGAATGATCGTGATTTTTGTGCTGAGCAGGACTGGAACCTTATAGATGTGAATGTTACCTTAGGTTTGTCTGGGCAGGATGTCCCTATGAGCTTTTATGATGGCCTTGTGGAATTTTGCAATCGGAGGTGTGTTGCTGGAGCTGTGGCCATGGAACGTGGTGCTACTGTAGATCATTTGCATTGTCAGGCTGTTTTTGGAGCCCGGTTTAAAAGCCCTAGGGCCATGAATGATGCCATAAAAAAAGACTTCAATTGGGTTTGTAAGCCTCCTGGTGTGATCTTGGTCTGTAAAGCCCTGAAGAACACTCGCCTTCATTGTTTTGAGGGTATGATTGGCTATTGTATGAAGGATGTGGGAAAGGTTCAATATGTCTCCCATCTTCATAATGCTAGTGAGGCTGCCATCGAGAAAGGTGATTTATATTTGAGGTGGGGAGCTGGTGATACCAAAAACTTAGTTGTTCTTGAGGTTTTATGCCTCAATTCAGAATGTTATATCTACTGTGGAGTGGGATCAATTGGGGGTGCCCGTTTCTGAGTTGCATATCTTGCGCTCTCATATGAGCCTTGCTAGGGTATTGCTTGTGCAAGAAATACGGAAACTAGATGAACTTATTAGACATGCACAGAGTGGCTCCACTATGAACTGATATGTTTACATCTTGTTGCTTCTGTTCTTTTGTGTGGGCTTGAGAGAACTCGTTATGGTTTTATATTGTGGAAATAACAGGGTTGTTTATCTTCTAAATGTCATGTTGAATGTGTTTCAGCAGCATGGAGTTGCTTGACAGGTATGATTGTTTTGCTGGCTATGATTTTGACACGTGTTGAATCTGTTGCAGTAGCCTACTGCTGTATAATGTGGCCGAAATTCCCAATGCTGTTTTTTTTGAAATAATATGTTGATACTGACTTGTTTAATTTGTTAGTGCGCTTCGGCCCCTAGGCATACTAGGCATCCCTCTTCTGGGATTCCTAGTATGCCTGGATGAGCGTCAGAACTTCTACTGGGCTCATAATTTTTTATTTGGTAAGGCTGCTAATTTTCAGATATTGTATTTATTCAATGGTTTAGTGGAATGTTAGGGGTAAGTCAAATATGGGGGTTTTGATCCCATCTTGACTTGCATTTGAGGGCTGCAATTCCGCCCCATGGCATATGCTGTGAGATATGCCAGCATCCGATGGCCAAAAAAAATTTATAGACACCCCCAACTATAATACACCCCCAAACAAAATCTTTGACATAACAAAATCCGTTAAAAAATCATTCGCACCAAATTGGTATCAATTAACATATATTATAGTTATTTCTTAGCCACATATATCAATTTCTTCGGCACAGTCTATAGAGCAAAAGGGCACCAAATAGCCATCCCAAGCAATGACATACATTCTTATTAAGTAGATTGATCCTACTCGCTTGTAGAAATATGTAGGATGTCTCTTTTCCAAGTAACCTAAAAGGTAAATTTTAAAATACAAGGAGAAGCAAGCATAAACGTTTCAAGCAAGATAACGCTATAACCAGACTACAAACTACAGTGATTGTGATTGACCATATGCAAGGATAAAAGATATATGTAAAATTTTTAGCATTGCTATATTAACCAATTCCATTCCTAAATGCTTTATCTTACTTCATTTCTTTGTCCACAGTTCTATTCTCCTTTTCTGCCACAGTATTGTAACATAACTAGTGATGTCTAGTTGATTGGAGAAATCCTGATGTGGATTTAGGAATCTTGTCCAGAAACATTAGACAACTTTCTGCATGCTTCCTACTATGGTAGCCACCGTGTCTAAATACAACAACTGAAGCTTCTACAACTTGAATGTTTCTACTCTCCAAACAAACAACAATGGAGTCTTAATGGATTACCTTTTCCTTGTCTATGAAAATAAGTGATGCATTATGGATTCCACACATCTGAACTAATTAGAAACGATAAAAGGAAATAAAAAAGGGGTGTTAAAAGGCAAGAATTATACCTTTTATGCATTGAAGACTAGATATTGTGTTAAGTTTGAGCGTATAACTTTTAGCATCATCCACTTGGTGCAGTCCTCTTCTTCTGCTACTTGTTGAAGCTCTATCCCTTGAGTCAACAAGCAAGTTATGCAGCAAGCAACACGAAAATATAAGTTGTGGTATGAAGTCAATATCCATTACCAAATTAGACCGTAAGCACTTGAAGACTCTCTTCAAGATACTAAAAGCTTGCTCAATAAATCATCTTGCCTATATGTGCTTAAAATTATAGAAAGTTTTAAGTGCACCAAGCTCAGACTCATCTCCTTGGTATGGCATCATGAGCCATGGAATAAGACTGTAGCCCTTTTATCACTAACCACATATGGATATAAATTGTAATTTCCATTTATTGTTAGATACGGCTCATGCAAAATTTGTTGGGATTGTGCTTTGCGTGCAAAGTCTACATTTTTTAGCACACGAGCATCAAAAAACAGATCAAGAAACAGATCAATAAACAGATCAAGAAACTTTTTATTCGTGTCACATATTGCTTGTAAAATTACTGAATGTCATTGTTTTTGCACCTCTCACATCTGGCAGGTTAATTTCTAGATGTGTGCAATCAATAGCACCAAAACAGTTTGGCAAACCACTAAATTTTTGAAAAGAATTCTCAATACATTGGAGCTCATCACCAACTGGCCACTTGATCTTATGTTTAAAGCAACGATTAATGGACAAACATCCCTCAAAACCAAACAAGGCGTGCTTATCCCATTCTCTGAAACTTCATAATGATCAGCTCCCTTGAACAACTTATACAAAATGCTGCACCAATACGGCATGCTACAGGAACTGCAAGTCTGTAATGAGTATCATGTTTCTTAATGAAAGGAGCAACTACCTTGCATATCCAGGCAAATGATTTCCTGATCATTCTCATATTCTCTCGCCATCGACTATCATCGTACACTTCGAGCAAGAAGCAGTCAAATCAAACAAGGGTTCTTGGTTTCATCTACCAAGATGATTCATGCCTTAAAGTAATAGCAGCACATGCCAATCTTAGCATATTGTCTGAATCTGATGAAAATGCACCAAGAATGCGAAAACCTTCAATTGAGTCATAGACTGTAACATCCCAGTCTAAAAATAGATACAAAACCCTTCTCGAAGATATTGTGATGCCATGCCTACCAGATTTCACATTCTAATCATTCAAGGTATACCTGGTTAATGGTGTTGCTAATCATTGAAGGTATACCTGGTTAATGGTGTTGCCCCATTACATCTTCTACCCGCCTTCCTTTAGAGTTCGAAGGTGCTGGCTCAAAGTCAATCTGATGCACAACATCATGATTGCAAAGTCCTTTGCCTCCCCTGGAGTGTCTGCACCCTCCATGGGCAAGAAACCCTTTGGCAACCAGACGCCCACCTCTGAATATAAGGAACCCTTTGGTTGCGGATCTTCAATCCTAGAAATGCGTCACATATGGCGAAAGATATATCATTACAAATAGGGCGGCTGCCTTGTTTCAAGCACAAAACACATGAGAATCCTATGAAAACTTGGTGATAATCTCTTTAAAACAGAAAGGGAGAGAGATTGACCCTCATTCGTCAGCCCAAATTGGGATTTGGTGCGTAGAAATTGGGTGCCCGCCCAATTTGAGGGCCGAAATTGGGGTTTTTTTTTTTTTTTGACCCTTAAATTGGGCGGATACCAATTTTGGCTGACCAAATTGGGCATTGGGCCAATTAAATTGGGCGTCCGCCCAATTTGAGGGCCCTTTTTTTCTTTGGATTTTTAGCCCTCAGATTCGCCACCAGACGTACACTTTTGAATGTGTTCACCATTTGCAGATTGGGCACCATATCTGTTCACTTCCAGACACCCATCTGGCCCGAGCTAGTAGCATACTAAATTACTAATCTAATTCAGACCCTACACATCTTCATTACTAATATCAATAATAAGAGTTCCTTACATCATCTTGAAGCCTAAGGTCACATCTATGAACAATGCAGGCTGTAATACGCCAAAAAAAGTCAAAGGAGATGAATGCTCCACGAGACATTAAGATTATACTAAAAATACTCCAGAATGGCATCAAAGCTACAACAAAGCATGGAGGTAGTAGCGCATTACACAGCGCATGATACATGCTAGTGAAAAGATCAAAACTTACCTTGTGGAGGCAAAGCGCCTGGTCGAAAGCCGCAATGATGGATGGCGAGATGCTTGAAATGTGGAAGAGATAGCAAATGGTTGGCAGTATTGAGTTGAGGGGGAAAACTCAAATTCAAATTTGAATTATCACGTGAATGGTCACGTGGCAACCTTATTTTGAATTTAAAACGGGCGTGAAAAGGCGGGTTGTTTCGTGACGTGTTATGGGCCCACCAAATATGCCCTGGACCTTTCACTACGGGCGTGCCACTTGTCCATCATGCATGCAACTATTTTTGCATGTGCTGTTTAAATGTTAGGAGCTCATTTTGAAAGGTGCAAGGTTGATGTGTGCTCCCCTAGGACGAAGGCGCCCATCCTCTAGAAGATATTTTTTAGTGTTTTTGCATGTCCGAGACTGCCAAAGGTGAGTGCATCTCCTTTATTTATTTATTGTTATTTGTATAGTTTGTTCTCTGTACATGCTCTATATGTCCACATTTCCCTTGCGTTTTCCATGTATATGCTCTATATGTGCACATTTCCCTTGCATTTTCTATGTACATGCTCTATATGTCCACATTTCCCTTGCATTTTCTATGTATATACTCTATATGTCTACATTTCCCTTGCTTTTTCCATGCATGACCGTTTCGTTGAACTTTAGCTAGAAATATTTAATTCACATGAAAAGCATTAATAAAGAATAATTTAAGTGTGCGCTATAGATACACATGAAAACAAGAATTTAATAAAGAACGATTAGATTTAAGTGTGCGCTATTGATACACTTGAAAACAAGAATTTAATAAGGAACGATTAAAATATGCACTAGCTAACATATTAGATATACCAGAATCAGAAGCAACATTTGACATATTGAGACATATTTAGTCTAGTGTTTGTGACTGAAATCCGGCGATCGCCGAATTTGAAGGCCCAAACAACTATTGGTTTTTTTTTTTTTTTTTTTTTACCTCTTTATAATTTATTCTGTTTGTACCTCTTGTCTTTATCTTTATATCTTGTTTGTATAAAAATCCGGCGACCACCCAATATGCAGGCCATTAAGAACTGCAATCCTTCCTACCTTGTCTGCTGTCTGTATAGAAATCCGGCGACCGCCCAATATGCAGGCCATTAAGAACTGTAATGGCTGTATACGACTGGAACTACACTTTCCATGCTCAATTCCTAGTGCACAAATTCGGTCGGGCGCCCAATTTGATGTATACAGTGGAGAAGGGCCATTAGCTTCATATCGGACTGCACAAAAGGGTCAGAATTCAGATTAACGTCTTTGAGTTAACTGCTTTGCAACAAAGACAGTATTAGCTAGGTTCATGGCAGCCTGAATCTCGACTGCATCTCTGATGAAAACGTTGTGTCTGTGAATGCCATAAATGAAAGACTGCTTCTGCCATATCTTCTATAGATCAATTCATTGGGCAGGGCCTTCTGCCATGTCTTCTATCTTCTGCTAAATCAGAGAATGGGACTGGCATATCTTCTACCTTCTGCTAAATTAGAGAATGGGAGGAAGAGATTCAAGAGATCCCTAATCGTGGAAGTTCTTAAGAATAGAAATACTCCATATCAAATAGAAAATAAAACTCACTTCCACAAGCTTCATCTTCTCGAACCCAAAGATGCGAGCTTGGCCCTAAAAAAGATGCACTGAAAGCCGCCTCTGCTCAAACCTTTTGCGGATCAGAATGTCCGTAAGGCTCTCGACCCCTTCAATCCGCCCTACACATCCCGGCCCCTATTCATTTGCTTCATCTTTGCTCATTCTTTGAAACCGCCGCTATAGCTCATCTCCCCGACATCGCCTCGTTCTTTGAAACCGCTGCCATAGCTCATCTCCTGCAAGCGTCGAGATAGCTCGAAGCCGTGAGCTTCCCGTTAGGGTTAGGCATTAGGGTTAGGTTAGGTTTAGATAAACGATTTTCTTCTTTGCTTATATTTATTTGTTTATTTATTCAATGCATTTTTTCTTAGTTAATTGAATTCATTTTGCACAATGCATTTTTTGGTAACACACTAGGTTAGTTCAAAACCCACAGGGCGCAAATTGGTTGGGGGCGGGGCCCAATTCATTTTGGATCTTTGCCCTAGTGGCGTATTAAAATACTATCTATCTATCTATCTTTAGGCAACACTTCCACGACATTAAATCTGACATTCTTGAATGTCATTGGACGTGAAGCTAGTCTTAAATACGGCGGTCGCCCAATTTCACACTTGTATGTCCCTCTTGATAACCTATTATAATACTAACATTTACATGGGTATGTGCAGGAAAACAACATTTAAAGTTTTCTAGCTAATGAGGAATTGCAGTCACATAACATGCAGATGAAAATTTTGAAACTTTAATATTGTCAAAACATTACCGTTACTTGTAATTGCTATCTGCAAACTTGGAAATTGTTTGATATCTTAATGAAATTATGTAAAATTTTAATATCCCAAAGTTGTTCTTCTTCATCTTATTGTGCACAATACGCTATATTTTCAAGATATCGTGGTCATTTGAGATCCATATGGAATTTCTTTCAACTTTCTTCATCATCACTTGTCCATATTGGACATGCTAGTCCTTGCTCGTATGACAAACAATAGATTTCAGAGGCTCTGGGTCTGCCTACTTTTGTTGCCTCAGAACGAAATCATGCTAACATATTCCATTGTTTTAGTCCTAAGAACCTTGTATTCTTAACAGTAGCTACCATTTGAGATATATATGGGCTTGCAAAAGTCCATATATAATGAAATTGTGCCTCAGAATAAGACCATTTCAAAACATTCTGTTATAGTTTGGGGTGCAGTTGGAATGAAAATGAGAATGAGAATGAGAATGAGAATGAGAATGAGAATGAGAATGAGAATGAGAATGAGAATGAGAATGAGAATGAGAATGATTTTTTATCGTCCACTGAGGCCAATCGGCCTATGGGACCCATAAGGAGCGCAACAAACTTATTACTGTCCGGGTTAAAAAACCCCCGCTCCGAAGAGTTTTTGAGGGTAAAAATGTGGCAGTAATAAGAATGCTGTCAAACTGTATAAGTATACATCAATGTATATATACATGTCAAGTGTGTGTCCGAGGACATAGCTGATCTCGCATGTCCATAACCTCCTGAAGGTATGATCCCAGCACCCGTATGGATGATGTACTCAATGTCACATGTAACGGCTGGCCAGGCATGCTGGGCAACTTTGAAGGGTATGAGATTCATCCTCAATGTGGACAACTTATTTTATTTTGTCAAAGATGAACTTAAAACTAGGTCCTCCATAAATATTACAATGGTTAGATGTATAAGAATGGATGTGTAGCATCGTCTTGAACCATTGTAGCTATAAACTGTAATGCAATATTTGAACAATTTTTTTTTAACATGGTCTGCATATTCCATATCAAGTTTATTTCAAGGGCATAATAAAATTGTAAATTTATATTCAATAGAAGTCGTATAAACTATATTAATATTAAAGCTTCAGATGTCCATTGTTGTTGACATCAAGTTTATTTTATTTCGAGGGCATAAAATTGTAAATTTATATTCAATAGAAGTCGTATAAATTATATTAACTTTAAAGCTTTAGCTTTAAATGGTTTCCAACATCTTGAAACGTAAGGGATTCTCCCTCTATTGTATTTGAACTCAGTTCAATTTCACTTTCTTGCATTTTCAGTCTGTGGTACAAAAGTATTTTCGCTTCAACTAGATCCAATATTTTGTTTATGATTGCATCAACACGTGCAAGGTTTCCTACTCAAGGTATTTTGGTGCAATAGAGGTTAACTAACCAGTTAAATTAAGAGCTTAGATACATTGGTAGTGTTTTCATGCAAGAACCACCTCCATTGTTCAAAGGCTTTTCCTATAGTTAAAATGCTTAGCTATCATTTTGCCTTTGGCATGCCTAAACATTGTCCATAAATACATAGTCCTCAACATTTTGTCAACTCAGATGAATAATAGTTGCAGTCGCAGCATCAACCTCATCCGCCAAGGAATGTGATCTCGGAAGTATGTTGAATCTGAGCAGTTTGACTGTTGGTTTTCAAATCTACTTTCCAAATTCTATGCACTAATATCAAGGTAAAAGATAATTATGTTCCCCATTATGTATGTAGCAAGTCCTTTGTTCCCCATATTGATCAAAATCAAAACATGTATACAATAATTCAAAAATAATATAATCTACAAAAGTTCCCACCTACATATTTTGACAGTTTCATGTTCATCTTTTATGAAAGGAAAGTGTGATTTTTGTATGCACAACATCTTATATGTGAGGATGTATCTAATTAACATATATTTGAATCTCATCTGTGAAGGAATGTGGTCTCAAAAAATTGAAGGAATGTGGTCTTAGAAGTCAGTCGAATTTCAATAGTTTGACTATTGTTTCTACTTTTGTGTGAGTTGTCTAAATCTACTTTCCACATTCTATCCACAAGTGGACTTAGAGCAAGTCTATTGTTCCCATATGATCAAAATAAAAACATGTATAGCTTCAAGGTTTTTGGGAGGGCATTCTGGCGTGGACCGGTGGGGTCCTCCGACCGGCGTTAGCCGAGAGCGGGTCACCGGCCACGCCGGAATGCCCGACACCGGTCGCAGGACCCCACCGGTCCACGCCGAAATGCCCGACCAAAAACCTTGAAGCTACAATATGGTATTTAGGGAGCGATTTGGCGATTTTGGCGGCTATAGCATTGGTGCAGGGGATCTTGGCTATGGCAGGGCACCGTAACTTCTTCATCTGAGTTTCTTGTGACTGAAATCAAGGGTTTTTTCTGTTTAGGATTTTGGTAGGGATTTTCTTTAGGTTTGGCGTTCCTCCTCTCGCCGAGCTGTTCTGCTCTTTCGATGTTTCTATTAAAGATCTTGAGGTCTTGTTGGCCGCATTCTTTTCTTGAAGAGATTTTCATTTGCAGGTAAGATCTTGGGAGTTGCTTTCCCCTTGAAGAGATTTTCCTTTGCAGGTAAGATCTTGGGAGTTGCTTTCTCCTTGAAGAGATTTTCGTTTGCAGGTGAAATGTTGGGAATTTTTATTTTCCTTTTCATGAAACAGAGCTAGATAGCATACTATAAGATGCTTTTATATTACGGCCATTTTACAGGGTAAAGAATTTATGGATTCAAGAGATCTTGCTCAGAGTATGATAAAGAAGCTACGTCTATTTTTACATTACAGGGTAAAGAAGCTATGGATTCAAGACATCTTGCTCTGAACATGATAAAGAAGCTACGGCCCTTTTTACAGGGTAAAAAGCTATGGATTCAAACTACGAATGACCCTGTCTTGGTTTGAATAGAGTCGGATTCAAGCTTGGCTCTGCTGGAAACAGACTAACAAAGTTGTTAACTGACAAGAAACAGAGGATTGTTAACCGGCTAGAAACCGGAGATGCGGAATGGTAGACTCAACTACCATTCTGCAATTGAATCGTCTGCCACATGGCAGCACGAAATTAACCCAATGCAAAAAATTGTGACCCAAATACCATATTGTATACAATAATCAACATCATCTACAAAAGTGCCTACATCTTAAATTGTTCCCTGTATGTGCAAAATAAAAACATGTATACAATAATCAACAAAACTGTTTACATCTTTACATGTTGATCTTCTGTATATAGGAATGCCCCCACGGCTTAAATTCCGTGGGGGAAACATTTGCGGACGCGCGAAGCGCGGAGGCAAATGTTGACCCCACGGAATTTAAGCCGTGGGGGCATTCCTAAAACGTGAATGATGTGTGGCGCTTTTTTCACGCCGACGTGAATGAAACGTGGCGAAAAAAACTTCTTGTTTGTCGTCTCTGTAATTTTCTTTCCCTCCCTCCACACAGCAAGTTCGTTCGGCCGAGCTATGGCGATGAAAAACATTTTTAAGTTTGTTAATCTACCTAAATGCTAAGTTAGATTTCAATTTTTTTAAACCTAACATTGTTTTTTGCTCTATTTCTTATAGAAGCAGCGGTGGTTTGAAGGCGCATCGGCATTTTTGAGGTTAAGGTGAGGCACTGCACTGATCTTTCGCGAAATGTTTAAGTTTTTTTTCAAGATTCATGATCTGACCTTATTTTACTTGTTTTTTCTACCTTCGGCGCCAACGTCCTTCAAGAACGACGATATAGCGGCTGCTTTGTTCTAGTGGCGAGTTTTCTTTAAAATCTTTGTAAGATATTAGTATTTCTTGCAAGATTTACAATATTTTCTTCTAATCTTGTCTTTCGTTATATGCAGGTTCTTTTAATATGGTTGGAGGTGCGGGATGGCTACTATCTTGAAGCTTTTTTGTTTAGCTTAGCCATAGATGACATGCAAGAAATTCAGTGAAATGCTGAAGAAGTAGGTTCTGAACTATGAGTTCTATATTTTTTGCAATGTAACTCATGATTCAACTGAAGTGGTTGGATCAAATGTTGGAATTTGAATGCTGTGCACTTGAGACTATTATTTGTTTGGGATGTTCGTAATTTATTGTGTTTAACTGTAAGTCTATGCTTAACTGCCTCATTATCTCTGTGTCTGCTTAAAATTCTGGATTTAATTCTGAAATAACAGTGGGGTAAAAAAGTTCAGAATATCGATTGAAGTTAAGAATGTAGGGTAAAAACTTGAGAACTGGAAGCAAATACAAAAAATGACATTTAAGCTTCACTTTCTGTAAAAGATCCACGTGGCATCGCACGATTGGACTAGAGGGCAGAAAAACTGCCACCTGACATTTACGTAAAAGGAGAGAGTGAGAAATTGAAGAAATTGCAAAATTAATGTTGAAATGACATGGCCAAAATTTCAAAATTGACAGGTTCCAACATTTATAGGTTCCAAAGGATGCCTAGCAACGCTGGGCACCGTAACTACTAGTAGATAAGTTATGTTATTGAGGTGATGAGGGGGTGCCTCGAATTTAGTTTTTGCACTAACCAGCAAAAATGCCGCCCTTCATCTATACTAATCGGATTTTTGAGAAAAACATCCCTAATTTGCCGGATTTTACACTAATTTTATAAAATTTCGACCGGAAATTTGCCTGCATCTACTTTATCAAATCGGACATTTCTAACTTTAATCGGAAATTCTGGGGAGGAACCCCCCTAATTTCGACCCTTTGAGAGCCCATTACCTCGATTCAGAACCCGTGATCATCCAGGACGGAGCAAGTTTTTCATCGAGTTCCGGCCTCTTACGGGTCCGCAACGGATGATCCAGATCGTTCGTATTAACAAACCTGCCGGTTAAGGTTTTGTTCAATTTCCTTGATTTATGTGCTCTTGATTATCAGGTTTCAACAAAGCACAGTGATACGGGTCTGGTGCTTCATATGTATGGGCTATGCCATTATGCCAGCTGCTGTAAATAACATTTGTACGCTTGTTCATGTCATTGAGACATTTGAGCGGACATGGATGCCTCCGTGAAGCAGTGGCATGTGCTGAGAGTATGCTGCATCAATGCGGTATTATAATGTCTGAAGATCATGCTCTCCGCTTGCTGCAGGCTTGCGGAATTCAACAAGACTACAGATGTATAAGACAAGTGGAATCACTTTTGGTTCAGAGTGGGAAACTCTCAACTCCTATTCTGGCAGACCATCTCATTCGTTTGTTTGCCTCTTATGGGAGCATAGTTGAGACAAATGAGACATTTAACAAGGTCGCAAAACCAAGTGAGTATACATGGAATGCAATTATTCTAGCACATGCTAAGCATGGACCTGGTAATCTGTCATTTTGTTTGTATGATGAAGCACTGCTCACAGGGGTAAAGAACAACAAATGTATGTACCTTGCTGCCCTTAAAGCATGTAGCACAATGATTTTCCTCAATGAGGGGAGATTTATCCATGATCAAATAATTAAAAGTGACTTCTACTCAGATGTTAATGTAGGAAATACGCTGGTTGATATGTACGCAAAATGTGGAAGCTTGAATGAAGCATGCAAAGTTTTCGAGGAATTGCCTCATACTGTGGTATCTTGGAATATTATTATTGATGGGTATGCTCAGCATGACAAAGGCTTTCTTGCTTTACAACTATTCAATGATATGCAGCAGGAGGGGATAATCCCAAACGAGATCACGTTCTCAAGCATTTTGAAAGCATGTGGTAGTGTTGGAGCTATAGAGCAGGGCAGGTCTATGCACGAACAGATAATTGAAACTTGTCGCAGAACTAACATTGTTGTTATAAACACACTTCTTGATATGTACGCGAGGTGTGGGAACATGGGGGAGGCTCGTGCAGTCTTTGACAAGCTTCCTACAAGGGATGTGGCTTCATGGGGTGCAATGATAACAGGATATGCGCAGAGTGGTGATGTTGGCATGGCTGTAGTTTGCCTAGAGAGTATGCAGCATGATAAGATCAGGCCAAATAGTTTGGTGTTCACTGCAATTCTCAGTGCATGTTGTCGTACAGGTTTGGTAGAAGAAGCTCAAATTTATTTTAAGTCTATGCTAGAATGCTATAGCATAAACCCAGATGTGTATCATTGTACGTGCATGGTTGACCTTTTGGGTCATGCCGGATACTTTAGAGAAGCTAAAAGTATACTTCAAGCTACAAGGCAATCCAACATCTATACGTGGATGGTTCTTCTTACTGCCTGCACAATACATGGGAACGCAGAATTAGGGAGAGAGTGCTTCAGGAAGATTGTGAACATTAACTCTAATTTTGCTCCTGGTTATGTAGTGATGTCAAACATGTATGCAAACATGGAGAAGATGGCTCGTAAATTGAAATTAGCTCATTAAATCAGCCTTCATGCAGATATGTTGTGCATAATTCCATGACTGTTGCATTAGAAAGCTCTGTCTTGTGTGGATGTGGTATGTTTATTTTTATGCAACGTCTATGCTTCAACAATCTATGCCACAGTTTACAAGTCTTGTTGAAGCATAAGTTGACCACTTTCTGCGGAGACCTTTAGCAACCAGTATACACATACCTCAAAAACCATCTATGTTACAGTTTGCATGCTTTGTTAGTCTTAGTTGTTAGTCTTAGTTTCACCTTAAGACACAAACTAGGATGATATATCCATCTTGACATCAGCAACCTCCAGCTCCTTTTCTGGGCCAAAACCAGAAGATGACTCATTTCTTCTGCGGAAATTTTCAGCAATTAGTTAGCATGCTCCAGCTCTTGACCATGGCCTCTAAGATGTCTCTCTGAACCTGCAAAGCCTTTTACTCCTTTAAATGAAGATTTATTTGTTTCTTCTAAAGTCTGTTGTTTTCGCAAAGTCAATTCTGAGACTCCAAGAATCGAACAAAGAATGTAGAAGGAGAAAGATGAAGGGCCTGAAACTTACCTCGTTTTCTTTGTTAGGAGCTTGGTCCACGCTTGCCAACATCAAAGGATAAAAGTGGAAAACATAGTTTTGATATCCATAAGCACTCTTGGAGCTCATCATATGTGCAAAAAAATGACCGCAGAAAGATAATTTGTGCTCATCTGGCTTAACTGAAACTGGTTAAAGGACGGATGTTACACGGTCAGCATGGGAGGAGCAAAAGCCCTGAGGGCCTTCATTAAGAAGTTCCAATCTCCACAAATTGGCATTGAAACCTTCAATGTGCTTATTACAACCCATTCTCACTTCAAAGCGTCTAAATGAAAATGGAGAAACGAATTTAAAAAGTACGATCGCTGGCGCCGAAGGCTTAGTACAATCCATTCTGTGAATTTAAAACATCATTAATCTGTTTTCCTATTCCGCCATAGTTAAAAGTTATACAGAGCTTAAATGGCCTGACATATAGCCTACAACAGAAAAGATAAATGCAAAAGTAGTGGTTATATGTAGTACACAAACCACCTCCAGCTCGTTCTTCAGTAATGTTTGATGCCATATCAATAAGCTGTTGAAAAATAATGAAACGGAAATGCAAAATGTATTGTTTGCACCCAGGCTTTGCTTACAACACCGGTTCATATAATAAAGAAATTATTGGAACATTGGGCAAAACATAGTGAACTATTAGTGGCTCTATAGTTTAGCCAGAAATGAGGCCTGATCCCTTAATGACAGGGCTGGAAAATGCTGCCCATATAGATTTTGCAGAGATAATAGGTACAAAGAAACTGCAGTAATCTCATTCCCCAAAAACAAATGCTCACATAATCCAAGCATATTCATCCTTTAGAGGTTTGGCCTGGGCACCATTTTCATGAGCAGCTAATTAAATCCAAATAATTTTGGTGCTATTCTCGTATATGCAATTATTCTCACTGAGAAATGAAAAAATCCTTTGATGAAATTCATCCACAACTGGCAGCTTTAGACAATTACATGTATGTTGATGGACTGATTGCTTTGCATTTCAAAACATAAATGCAGGGTTGGTTCTTTCCATCTTGAAGTTCTGGTTTGTTGTGTTGCAGACAGTTGATCTAGAGACTTCAAAGGAGGCAAAAAATCATAAACATTGGGATGCAAGGGGTGGAATAAAAGATTGAAAAGACAATGGCCATGGGGTTTTGATGAAGGAATGAATTGTATCTTCAAATGATCGACCTGTTGAAATGTGAGTTCAAGGTCTCATGCTCAGCTTTGCGAAAATGCCAATGGTTTTTGGTAAACTTACTGGAGTGTAGAATTATAGGCATTTTGTCTGAGAATTGTAGTACGGCAATACGTTTTGCCGTAGAATGAAAATGTTAATCCAGAAACGTTATAGATAATGTCACGTGGAACTATTTTATTCACGTGGTTGATACTCATGTAGTTTGTTTTAAATAGAAGTGAACATTAAGTCCAGTAATAACGTACAATATGCCAACCATAATCGGAGAGTAAAATCAAGGCTGGCTAAAACAACCTAACGCAGAACACAGTTTGCAAGAATAGATGCACTAAATTTCTTTGAAAATTATCAGAAATAACATCAACTTGCAGTACTGAAATTGAATTGATAAACAATGACCGAGTTTTTGTGAGGGGATGATCAGACAGCATCTGCTTACCATAATAATAATAGTGAGAAGCACAAAAATACAATAGTCTTTCACAAAGAGCAATGCTTTATGCCAAACTTTTCAACATGGTTATGTAGACAAAATTCTTAGGTTCTGATTAAGAAACACAAGCATATCGATAAGATGATGTAGTTTAAGCAGAATGACAATGATATTGACAATAGAGATATTCTTCAACACCAACAAAAAGGCTGGCATTGATGATAAAGTTCAAGTAACATAAAAGAAACTCAATTTCGTGCATATGAATCATCTTGTGCCTTACTATTTTCCACACCAGGTTTGCTGATTTCCTTCAACCCTAAACCTGGTCTAGAAACCTTGGTGTCTTCATTTTCTTCATATTTCCATGCATCTCGAAGGGAGGCCTCAAGATCTGTGGCATCAACAGCAGAAGGCAAAAAGCTAGAAAGATCATCCCTGGCCCCAAAACCCCCTGCACGAATTAGGTCTTCATCCGTTATGGGAGCTTCCATATTAAAATCAACTCCTGATTTTGGTTCTTCAGCTGGGCGAGGAGGATGAAGAGGCGATTTTGCATGATATGCAGGAGTCTTTGCATCTTTATCTAGGGCTTCAACAGGTCTGCTACCGTTATTCATGCTCATTCTAAAAAGTATAATAAGAAATGAATGCTTGAACCTTAACTCGAAACAGGGAAATGTGAAAGCGGTTGGGTCTTACCGGACTGAAGCTTGAAATGGGGCCGGTGCAGAGGAAGATTATTAGCTCAAAAAAATTGTACTTCTGCCATGGTAAAACTTGGCACGCGTCGACTTTTGGAAATGAAAAATTGTGCTTTGGTTTGAAATTTAAACCAACGAAACGTTAGGGCAGGCCACATTTCTCCGTAATCTTATAATCTTGCAACAATCAAATTTGGTATTTTTGTAACATATGATTTGTTAAGGTTAATAGGTGGTATTCGTATACCAAACCGTATGAATACCGTGAGAAAGAGCGGGGGTTGCTTGACGATGAGATCCATTTTTTTCCCTAGGTCGGGGAGGCGCGTCCTTCCCGGCTCCCAAAGACTTGGCCGCCATAAATCGGGAGGATGGGCGGGGAAGGGATCGGCATGTTGGCTTATCTTCTGCGAGGGCTTACGGGTTTCGATTATTTCGCCTTCCTCGCAGTGAGTTAGCTTTGACCGGTCATTGTTTTACCTCTTTCGATTCTTTGCTTTGAGATGTCTTTAAGAAGGGAGGCCGGAGGGCAAGGGTGAAGCATGCAAATCTTCCATCCGGTTCGATGGCCTCTATGGCTGCTCATCATCCAAGAATCTGCCGATTCTATCCCTTTGCGGATACTAGCCCGAGCCGGGATTCAATTGATGTTTCAAGTTACTTTAGGCCTTTCGGACAAGATGTTCCCAAATCTTTCTATGATGCCCTTGTCGATTTTTGTGACTCCAAATGTCTAGCATGGCGAGCCTTGGAAAGGGGCTCTCCTACCGATCACTTACATGTTGTGGTGTTTTGAGAGGTCGATTCGTAAGTCCTAAGGCCTTGAATGATGCTATCAAAAAAGACTTCAATCGGGTCTCCCAAGCCCTCCAAGCGTGGTGTTGGTCCGCAAAGCTTTGAAAAATAATAGGTCGCATTGTTTTGAGGGAATGGTAGGATATTGTATGAAAGATTTTGGAAAAGTTCACTATAGTTGTCATATGCACAATATCTCCGAATCTATGATTGAAAAAGGTAAGGATCTTTATTTAAGGTGGGGTGCGTGTGATACTAAAGGGTTGTGTGTCTTGGATAATAGGAATCTTTTAAATAAGGCATGCCATTACGTGATGTATCATGGGGGTCGAGACTATCCCCAAGCCCCGACCTTTACTTTGTGCGGGATGTTGAGGTCCATGGAAAATACACATTAAGTAGTTCTTGGATTATTCCTCATAATTCTCGCCCATGTGAATGAACACGAGTCGGGGCAAAGCATGGAGAGTGTTGCTTAATCCTGGCCGGTCACCATTTTCCGACATAAGAACTATTATCTTTGGTTATCCTTCGAGGGGGTTTGTTCCTCATTGAGAGGAATGGGCCTGGTAGAAGGCGCTATTGGGATGATGCCATTCCAGACGCATCGTAACAGGACTCAAACTTTGAGGATCTGCATGAGAGAACCTTTAGCTCGAGGGCGGATATCCCCGATGTTGGTGCGGACTATATCCCCATTATAACCGCGGGGACCACACCATGGCGATGGGTTGATTTCTTTCATGTGGTTCCTTCTTGTACGAAGTATAGTCTTTTGTATTTATCTGCTGTTGTATTTCTACGGTTTATGGTTGGTACGCATTTGTGCGGGTCTTCTTGAGAAATGGATGGAAATGGCGACACCATGGATGAGACCCCACCGGTGGTTGTTAGTATTGGTCCCCGATATCATCGGTTCTACCATTGATGATTCTCATCCAAACCCGCATGCTTATCCTCCCGAAAGTGAGGAAGTCTTTCTTCACCGAGGAATTTGTGACTAGCATTGTGCGAGGTTGGTGCGGGAGGCCGCAAGATTGCAGCCTCATTGAGGATCCCGAGAAGGCGGATAGGAAGCTTCTATGTTGCTATAAATTACGCCTTATCTGGCTGTGCAATGGGACCGCCTTGGTGTGCCGAATCGAAGTCGCATGTGTTGCGCTCACACATGAGCTTGGCAAGGGCTCTCGACACGGGGAGATACGCCCGGCTTGATCACTCATCGTGCATGCTAGCTCGGGGCGACCAGAATTGAGAAGCTTTGTGTTGAACTTGCATCCGGTTATCACGGTTATGTGTGATGAACTTATATGTTGTTGTGATCCAACTATTTACGCCATGTGGCTTCGTATCTTGGTATTTCAATGTAAATATTTGACATTTGTTTGCTTGATAATTGGACACCGCTTTCCCCGCTTATATTTCCGACAAGTTTATTCCAAGTGGGGCATTGGCCCCTTGCATAAGGGAGCTTCATTAGTTGGAGCTCTCTTATGCTCTACCGAGCCGTGGTTACTTGTCGGGTTCGATTCCCCGTGCTCAACCTGATATTTGATCTCATGCAGTATAACAAGATTCTTTGGAGAATACGCCATGGTTTTATTTATAGTTGCATGTATTTTTTGTTCAAGTCAAACAAGCCGTATGACTTGTAAAGGACTTGAAATGGAGGGGGGGGATGCTCTTAGAGAGCATCTTGACTTTTGGACCATTGTCTTTTTTTTTAAATGGCTGTCATCTGACGGCCCAAAATCCATAATACAAGTTATAACTTTCTTAACACACTGCCCCTCAAGTTTATAGTGATCCAACGGTTCAGATCAATCTTGATCAGTGTGTTACTGGAGCTATAACACACTGCTACTCCATAACACCCTAGGATGTTATGAAATGAACGGATCCAGATCGATTTTGATAATGATCGGATGGCCCAAAACTCTGGCGGTGTGTTAAACAAAGGCGATGAATGTCAGCCCTCGGTGTTACTTCAAAAAATTTTGGGCCATCAAAATGGCCTTGGCGTTGCCACGCCAACACACCCTCGCCATTTTGATGGCCCTCAAATTTTTTTTTCAGTAACACCCTCGGCCCAGGGCGTTATCTACTCCATATCCCACCTAGGCTGCTAGTGCCATCTCACACGTAGTGCTCACCGAATTGAACAAAAGGGGGCAGCACGTGCGAAATGTGGACTGCCCTAACATTTTGAGGGGAAATGTTTGCTGGCTGGCCATTACGTGAGGTGCGGCCACTAGCTCGCCAGGGCCTTACCCCGCGCATTTTATGAGTTTGGGATATGGAATGTCAAGAAGATTTGGAAACTAGCACTTGTCAAGAAGATGCTCAGTCGTGCATTCTTAGCATGGGGTCGCCTTGTTTTTATGCAGGTTAGGACATTGGAAATTAGAATTCTTTGCTCTTTCCTTTTCATGGGCTTCTGGATCTAATTTGTGAAGGGTTGTTCCTCTTTATCGCTCATTCCTATCCCTCGATCCCAAGAATGTCTCAATGGATATTCCCTATGGCGCATTCGTAGCCGTCCGTTGACTCCATGATGGGGTCAAATCACAATTTCCACATCAGCATAAGGTTTGAGAACTAGCACCAGAAGTCAAAATACACGTGAGGGTTGCTAGAGAAGTTTGAATTGGTTTCAAGCATGGAGACGAGCCTCTCAATCCGAGGCTAGAAGCTTGCACTGACAAGTTTTTGTGTGCCTGAGTAACAGGAGGTATCATGTATGCAACGTGACTGTAGCATGGACTGTAAAGGAAGCAGGTTCCTCAGAGGTGCTGATCCATAACAATGTCTTCGCCATTTCAGCTGAGAGCTGGAAACAATATGGTCACTGAGAAATCCAGGGCCTGTTCATGCGTAGCCATAGTTAAGACAATCAGATCAACTGCAAGTAAATGAATAAGTTATGGCAATGGCAAGTAAATCAATAAGTTATCTGCATTTCATGATGGGTATGAGCTGACATGCAATGTTTTCTGCTGCAGCTTGCATGAAATCAGAGTGAAAGAGTTTGGCTGCCAGACTTTGCCATATCATAAGCACAGACGGTCACATATTGACATACCATCCTCGTCGCCCTTTCAGTCATGAAGCCATGCATTCCTCTCCTTGCAGATTTGTTCCAAAGAAGAGACGGCCACGTGGCCCAAAGATGCAACCCAGTGCTCCGAACACACCGCGACAGAGGCAAGTAAACAACACCGGAGCACGGGGACTTGAAACCCTCATGGAAGCCAATCTTCCATGCTCCACCACAGCTTAAAGCCCGGGGGCTATTCCCATGCAAAAATGCTCAAGCAAGCATGGTGAAACAGACAAACAGACAAACGTGCAAATACGTGCTTAGACACACTATGATATGCAATGTGGGAAGCAAATCTAAATTAGTTATAATGTAAGGCTCGTGGCAGCAAAGATGCCTCATTTGGAGGCCATCCATCCTGCGAAGCTCTCGCATGAGGATGCCTCTTGCCAGGTTCATGTGTGCCCTGAGGGCTTGTCTCTCCTCCACGGACACGCCACCCACCGCTTCCATTCCATAACACCAAGGCATTGTTCCAATGCATGGAACAACCTTGCCAATTGCACTCTGAGGACTCTGAGAGCAGGTACCACACTCTCAGCCATTGTGTTAATCCCCACCACATTCTCAAGCAGCTCTCCTGCCACCTGCACATGCTCATTCTTCGCAAAAACAATGATTTGGCAACCCATTTGCAACTAGGCTGGCCACAGAGAGCATCTGCGCAACAGGAGGAGGATCAGCAGTTCCATAAAGCAGCCTGTGTGGAATGGCATGGGCTGCCACAGGATGCACATGCGACAGAGCAGGCAGGCTGGGTAGAGCGACATGCACAAGAGGAGGAGGGCGCGACAATGGCAAATCTGCAGGAGGTGGAGCGCTTGGGCGGCTGGCAGGTTCACGCATGGCCACATCACTGTTGATGTCGCTAATTTCAACCACCTCTGGAGCCACCACATGACCGTTGGCCTCCATTCCTGGCATACCTGCATAATCATAGGACAACTTGTGCCATGAAATGCACCACAATGCTGCCATGAACTACACTACGCTATCAGAAGAACATAATTTGTAGAGAAATGCAAATATAAGTTCATATTCATATGGAAGTCAACCCAAAGTACAACAACATCTACACGAAACAACAATAACAAAACTAAAGCAGCAAAGGAGTAGCTACACATCATTGGAAGAACAGAGCACTGGCACACAACCATGGTATAATCAGAGAAGTTTAGGGGAATGTAATCAGCTCCAATGCCCTCTCCTCCCCCTTCTGGTATGTATTCTTCGTCCTCCACATCAACAAAGTGAGCGTCGTCATCGCCCTCGCTGCATGCATCATTCCAATACCGCTTCCTTGACTTTCCAAGCCTCTCTACTGGCTGCATCCCAGCAGGCACACCAAACAAGACGCACCTCACATCACTAGGCATTGCACGCTCAGGATTGAGAGTTATCTTCCAAGCGGCCTTCACTCTATGCTCGGATATGAACGCCGTGTTCGTAGGTAGGATCCACTGGCTAGATAGGACGAACTTTCTTGTGCGCAACATACGACACACAGCATAAACAAGACTGGTAGATATCTGCTTCCTACCATGGTAATTCACATAGTGGGCAATGCAAGACGTTCTTGTTGTCAAGGACAACAAGATTCTTCAAATCCCCCGTCCCGTACCTCAAGTAAAGATCTTTTCCCATTTCTATCTGCTTCTCACTGACATTATGCAGGCTGAACTTGTGATGGACTTTGACATAATGCTTCAGGCAGTATCTGACAAGACCTTCGAAGCAATGGGGCCTCGTGTTCTTCAGGGCCTTGCAAATTAGAAGCACACCTGCCGGCTTCTGAAGGCCCCAATCAAAGGCTGCTAGTGCTCGTCAGATTGAACAAAAGAGGGCGGCACGTGCGAAATGTGGACTGGCCTAACATTTTGAGGGGAAATGTTCGCTGGCTGGCCATTACGCGAGGTGCGGCCACTGGCTCGCCCTAACTAGCACTTGTCAAGAAGATGCTCAGTCGTGCATTCTTAGCATGGGGCCGCCTTGGTTTTATGCAGGTTAGGACATTGGAAATTAGAATTCTTTGCTCTTCCATTTTCATGGGGTTCCGGCTCTAATTTGTGAAGGGTTGTTATTAGACACTTCATACAGAATGGCAAGTTGATGTGAAAAGCATATAGCACATGTCCTTAGAGGTTATCCTTTTGGTACGAAATTGTGGGAGGTAAGATACCAGGAATTCACATTTGGTCTATGGTCTATGTTGATGAAAACTTACACACTTGGCTTTAGCATATCGATACTTGGAATCTTTTACGTTGTACTCAAGGCAAGTGATCACGAATTGAGAAATTCAAATAACTAATTTCGATAATTAATTAGAATGATTTAACATTATATCTAGGCATATGGGTGAGTATTGGCCTTTGAGAAGAAAGACATAATATTTGCAAGTGCATTAAAGAACATAGACATTGCCTACAAAAAATAGTGGTGGTATTGGGAGAAGATATGATAGAGGTTGCTTAAAGAGCATAGTGGCATTAGGAAAAGATGTGTAGGGTATGGTTGCCTAAAGGTAAGAATGCCTACGTAAAGTGGTCGAAAAAACCCGTTATAGTTGAAACTTACATGTTTTGTATGTTCAAAAAATTTGAATCCCCCAAGGACAGACCTATTTGGCAAAAGGTTGCTGGTACTATGCACATTTGTTGCTCTAGAGCCTATTGAAGGGTGCACGTGGATTTCTCACCAAAGTCTTCACGAATATAGGTTCATGAACTCTATGTATACACTGCTTGTCAATGATGATATCCTTCCACCATCCACTAAGTGGTCTCTTCAGCTCTCGCCTCCTAACCAAAAACGTATATGGACTTGGGCTTGGTATAAACTACATCCTAAGATGGCTGTACTTTGGTGGCATAGATGCCCTCGTATCATTGTGCTTGTCCACAGATCTGATCCTCGAGTGTCAGCATTTTGCCCACTGTGCAAGCAAAGGGAGGAGACTATTGAGCACTGTTTCTTTTTGTATGGTCACCTCGAGCGTTGTCTCTTTTTCACGTGACATTGACAAGTCAGCAAGTGCTCTTGGCTATTTATCCGGAGACTTGGAATACGCTTTGAAGCCAAGCCTTTTACTTAGCATCAGGATAATAATTGTGGTCTATCTGGAAGCACGAAAGATTATGTATTTTTAAGGGTTTGGATATTCCTACTGCTGCTGTCCTCCAAAACACTCAAGATAGAGTTGCTAAGGCCTACCATTGCTCTTCGCTTGCTCTTGAAAAGCGATAATTGATCTTTGAGGTTTATTTGGGGGTGTTGTCTTATACATAGGTTGGTGGTCCTACTCAGTGGATCATGATTATCCTCTGACCTGTGCAATTGTATCTGTCTTTTGGTTTGGATTTTTAATAAAGTTGATGTCCTTAAAAAAAAAAAAATACTCGATGCTTCATCATGCAAACTTTTTCATGGCACTTTCACTTAGGAATTTCCTTCAAGGGCTTCATTTACTTCTATTTATGTGGTGTGTTTTTTACATTATGAACATTCACACTGGATGGAAAAACCCCAAAAAACCAGAATGTCATTAAAGGCATTCGAACGGGATCGAAACAGACATTCAAATGGGACATAGCTAAATGTTCATGTAGAGCTTGCAGAGCTTCTGGAGCAGAGCTTTCGGCTACGGCACATGGCACAAAATAGTCCATCTTACAGAGCTTCGTGGCTATAGCCTGGAATAGAGCTTCACAGCTATGGCCTGGAGAAGAGACGCCTTCATCGCAGAGCAAAGGGACCCAAAATCTTGGCCCTAAGAAAAAACCTGGTGGCAGCCAGATCACCACTAGAAACTTAGACCCTAAAGCTACCTCAAAAAATAAGTTTTAAAGTCTTAGAAAACTTTAGGTTCCCGTAGGTTACAAATAGAACAAGTAAAATGTTCAACTATAGTATTCGTGGCTTCCCACGAATGCAGAAGAAAACATACCTTGAAAATGTTAGCATCTTGCGTACAATTTACTGCATTTAATAGGTGGTCCAACTTATAAAGTAGCAAATATCTTTACAGTACGTTGGATTAGCCTTTGAATACGTGGTGCATGATAAAACATGTGGCTGACACGTAACTAGTTATAAAAAATGTAGTGGGAATTTCCTAGATCGACGGTTGGAAAGTGTCCCCACTTTTTGATATTCTAATTTGTCAAAGCAAGCGCGTCTCAGCCCCTAGAGCGCGGGAGCATCAAAAAAGAATGTCGAGGAGCCCGTGTTCCGTCACCGGTGAGTTCGTCCGTTTTTTATCTCATTTTCACCTTTGATCCTCAACCAGGTTCCCCAGCC
>JAJEKV010000886.1:0-71011 GCA_021234155.1 Isoetes taiwanensis | reverse complement strand
TACCTTTTTGTACAAGAAGTAGGCTGATTTGTTTCTACCATGGTTCACTCGAGTTATATAAGTTATATTTTAAGGTAAGTTATGAGATGGAAATTCAAATAACAAGGTCTTGTTAACAAAGCACTGACCAAAACTATTTGGTACACAAAATGTCTATGTTCCTACTATGAACCTGTGGAAACCAAATTGTACAGCCTTGAACTAAAATTGGCAATTCCAAAGGCAAGTCGCCCATAGAGTCTCGCTTTCATCCCGAGGGTTACCCAAAAGTTCTAGAAGAACATCCAACACTTTTTAACAAGTCTTTCCTAAGTTTCTCCTCAGAGAACGAAAACTTTAGTTGAAAAGACTAGACATCATAAGTGAAAAGAAATATCAATGGACACAACATACCATTTATGAAAATATTATTAGCGCAACACCAAAAGAGCTACGCTCACACTTTGTCCCGAGTCCCCTTAGAACCGCTAAACCCTAACAGAAAGTCTAAATCCCCCGCCAAAATAATTCTATCCTCGGGTTTCTTTCTTCATACTCAAGTATACCAGAGTCGAAGTTAGACATTAATTACTTCCTCAACCGGCCCAAAACATACAAATGAGGAATACCTTCACCACTAACCTAACTAATTTAGCGGCGACCTTCAAAGCATTTCTCTCAGACATTTTGAGTTGTTGTAAAATCCTCTAACTTAATTAAAAAAGAAGCAAACTATTAAGAATCCATAGCCATTACCTTATTGTCGATTGAATATCTCAGACGGACCGTCTTTTTCATTTTAATGTATTGGTTGTACTAGCACCCATTACATTTATGCACAGGTTAAGACAAGGTTTCAAAGATCGATTCAATAGCATTGAGAGGTTAGAACCCGTAATAGATCTTAAAAGAAGTGGACATAGATAAAAGAATGAAGGAAGGAAAAATCATATCCGAAAGCCCGCAGTAGAACCAAGCTTAATTATGGCCATTTCATTAGAAACAAATCTAGGTTGGACAAAGTGCTAGAGTCCATGATGTTCACATGTTTAAACGACATATTGCAGCTTATCGTGGCCTCGACAAAGCCCATCTAAGAAGGATGAGACAATTTTACTAAATGAAGGGTAAGCAAAGTCAAGAGAAAGGATCGCCAAACCCGAGGAGGCAAACTCGCGCATAATTACTTGAGTTTTCTAATTTCCCCGCCCCCGATTCAAATTACATGTAATTCGGACGCGATGATTACAGCCCATTACGGCGGTGACATGTGGCATGGCTAGAATCACCGCAGAAAATGGGCGCAGCTTGGGTTAGGCAACCCCGCTAAAAAAACAATTTGGCCCTTCTTATTTATTTTGATCATATTTCAAAAGCCAAAACAAAACAAAACCACACGGCCTCATGCATTGCTTTATGTCTCCTTTGAAGCTTCACGCACGCCTTCATCTCCTGCTTGAACTGGGGATATTATTTGGAAGCAAAGTAGGTTTCTATCACAATGGCCATGGCTAAAATCGCCATAGCCATGGGGTAACTTCGCCTTTGTAAATCCTCCTCAGAATGTAGCTTTTGCATCGTTTGTTCTAATCAAATTATCCACATCCTTGCCTCCCAAATTTTGTTGATTTCAAAGAAAAATAAATACTTTTGCACTCTCTCACATTCCCTAAATTAAAGCTTCCAGCTAAAACTTCTAGTAGAATCAAAGCACATGATATTGTCCATAGATAGATTCTCGCCCTTCAGCCACATGCTTTGAATCTTAATTTATTAGAATGGCACTTGTGTTCTCCGACATGGCATTGTTGAAGTAGAAATATGTTGAATGTGGGTTGAGAATTTTGACATCTTATGCAGAGCAAATGTTTTATCTTTTGACCGGAGTTTAAATAGATCCGAAGTAGGGTTTTAAAATTGCATGTATTGGGGTATGGTCGCTTCAGAAGTCGGGGGCGTTAGGTTTTTATGGTTAAGATTATTCCGTAAATTGAGATTCAAGTAGATGCAATGAATGTAGTCACATTGGCATAGGTCGATTGATGGGTTATCATTGTATTTTTGATATAGGTAAGCAAAGTCGGCAGAGAAAGGGGATCGCTAAACCCGAGGATGCAAACTCGCGCATAATTACTTGAGTTTTCTAATTTCCCCTCGCCCTAGGGATTCAAATTACGTAATCTGACGGCTCAAAATGATTAAAGCCGACGCGGGCAGACATGTGGCATGGCTAGAATCGGGTGAAAATGGGCAGCTTGGGTTAGGCAACCCTCGCTAAAAACAATTTGGCCCCTTCTTATTTATTTTGGATCATATTTCAAAAGCCAAAAATAAAAAACAAAAAAACCACTACCCTGGGCAATGGCTTTTCGGCTCCAAACATGCTTACGTCTCCCTCTTTGAAGCTTCACGCTACGTCTTCATCTCTCAAGCTTGAATCTGGGGATATTATTTAAAAGCAAAGTAGGCTTTCTACCACAATGGCCATGGGCGCTAAATCGCCATAGCCATGGGTAACTTCGCCTTGTAAATCCTCCGTAATGCCTTTTGCATCAGGTTTGTTCTAATCAAATTATCCACATCCTTGCCTCCCAGCTTGTTGATTCCAAAGAAAAAATAAATACTTTTGCATTCTCTGTATTCCCTAAATTAAAGCTTCCAGTTAAAACTTCTAGTAGAATCAAAGCACATGATATTGTCCATTAGGATTCCGCCTCTTCGGCCCATATGCTTTGAATTCTTAATTTATTAGCATGGCACTTGTGTTCTCTGATATGGCATTGTTGAAGTAGAAATATGTTGAATGTGGGTTGAGAATTTTTGACATCTTATGCAGAGCAAATGTTTTATCTTTTGACTGGAGTTTAAATAGATCTGGAAGTAGGGTTTTAAAATTGCATGTATTGGGGGTATGGCTGCTTCTCGCACTGGTAAAGCCAAGGCTTTTTATGGTTAAGATTATTCCGCAAATTGAGATTCAAGTAGATGCAAATGAATGTAGCTGATTATTGATTGATGGATATCATTGTATTTTGATGTAAAAGAAGAGTTTCCAGCCATGATGTAGGGACTGGGCAACAAAGAACAATTTAGGGAAGAATATAGTGTGATGATTTGCTTGGTGGGGTTCGATGCAAAGAAAATTCCAAACAAGTTGGATGAAATCTAGCAAATTATGTACCGTAGTACAAATTTTGGTGATGCCTTTGGTCTAGAAATGGAAGCAATTCAAGCCAAAGAAAATTTATCTGTGGTGGCCATCTTCAGTTCCTGGTGAATCAAATATTATGATTATCATAATAAGGAAGAGATATTAGTTGCTTCCAATGTTATATTTGTCCTCTTGTTATGCTTGTTTCTTGAAAATTGCCAGTTGAGGATGAGTTTTGAGCATTCCTTGGACAATTATATATTAATGATGCAATTGTGATAGTTTGCAATGATGGCATATGATGGTTGGACTAACAAATCTGAGACGTGTTATGAAATGCTCACCAGTTGTTTTGTTGAAGTTGGTGATGGCAATGTATTGCTCTTTGATATTGATATGGAAAGTAGAATTCGTATAGAATATACAACATGTGAATATGGCAAGGCAAATATGTGAATACATGTGAATATTTTTTTATGCATCACCCCATTTACGTTTGGCCACATTTTGTATGCAGCAAAAAAAAAAAATTTAAAATCTTTGTTTTGGTGTGTTATGGGAGATCTTGTTTTTTTTATTGGATTTGTTTTTTGTTTTTTTGTTCTTTTTTTGTTTTTTTGCCATAGTGAAAGTAAATAAAATTGGTTCAATCTTAATCCATTCTTAATATTTACATGAAATTTATTAAGGCTACAAGGCCACCGTAAAATATTTCTTTTTAGGTCTCTCTTGAGCCTATGGATTTGTCGCCGCTCTATTTTGTTTTTTGACATTTGTTGTTTGATACCTTCTTCTCATAAGCATGGGGACCAGTGTCCAATGCATTTAAATTGGGAAAAATGAAGGGATTTTTAGGCAAATGGCACGCATAAGAATTCGTGGTAAGAACAAATACACCACTAACGATCATGATCCTCAAATAGGCAAAACCGATGGAGGTGAGAGCATGGAGAGAACTATAAGGTACCTGCCGTAGACAACGCAGAGACATACAAGGGAAACTGCCTAGCATTGCAATCACCGAATCCAAGAAATCACACATCCTTACGTGTAGTGGATGGTTTAAAGAGGTGGCAACATGGACCGCATGCATGGGATTAAACCTAAGTGACCTAATACAAGAAGGGCAAAGGAATGAGGAGGGGCGCATAAAGCGACAAGAGTATATAGGACACCGCCATACCGGATAACATATCGGGAAAAAAATGTAAGAGACATTCGCTAGGTTCAGATGGGAAGTCATGATCTAAGAATCGAAAAAAGATGTGGAGAGGGATAGACAAGGAAGACAGATATGTAGAATCAGACGGTGGAAGGATAGAGGATGAGAACCATATGATTAACGATCGCCTGATCTACCTGAGACATCGTGGATGATATGTGAAAATAAGATGGGGGGAACCAATTCACGATCGATGACGGCGACGTAATCGCCCCGGATTTGGCGACGCGATCCAAAGAATGACGCACTGCATACGTAGAAGTATTACAAAGGAAAGAGGGCCTCAGAATATGACCGGCATACAAAATAGGTCATAAAGCCCCACACAAACCGCTTCGCTAAAAGTCGATTGATAAGGACGATCACCGCACTTTAATGGCCGAGGTAAAGTGGGATGTCGGTAATAAAAGAAAAAAGTCACCTTTCCGAAAAGGCTACATCATAACAAATAAGTGATGTGCTAGTAGCACCTTTTTAGGAGCTCACATGCCACAATAAGTCCGTAGTCTCTACCAAGACAAGGGACATTAATGTATTCTATTCTATTCTATTCTATTGGTAATTCAAACTTAATTTACATTGTAATTATAATTCAAAGTTAAGGGCCGCTACTAAAGATACTTAATTGTTCTTGTTATGGTATAATGACCTCATCAAGAATCAAATAATATTTTCATACTTCTTTGTTGGTTTTAAGGGTTTATATTTTGAGTTTTTAAAAGTTGATACGCTAGGAAATGTTGTA
This sequence comes from Isoetes taiwanensis, assembly GCA_021234155.1. Lineage (NCBI taxonomy): Eukaryota > Viridiplantae > Streptophyta > Lycopodiopsida > Isoetales > Isoetaceae > Isoetes > Isoetes taiwanensis. The sequence goes on along the minus strand of JAJEKV010000886.1, from coordinate 65,914 downwards.
ATTGCCTACTCCAAGATAACTTAACTTTAAAGTTTTGCTCAAATGTTGCATATGATGGAAGCACAGAAAATCACCATATTTTGAACTATGCTAAAAGCACCAAAATAAAATGTTAGAATTGTTATTCTAAAGCATGAATTATTACATCACTTTAGTTCACGAAGGGATTGTGATCTAGACAAACATTTCTATAGTAGCATATGCAGCATTTCCTCAAAGTTAAGAATGAAGATGATGTAGAATGCTTATAGTCTTCCTGTATACAATTTATATGGATGTACTATAATCACCACCAGCTTATCCTTTGAAATGGCAGCTTGTACTTATCACAACTATGCCAACAACAATGGCACTACCAATGGGCCTTCTCATGCTTCAAAATATTATCTTATACCATGCATACATTTACATATGTGCAGAAAAGGAAAAATGTAGCATTGTTACCCCCAAGTTTACAGGAGAATATCACGGATTTGAACCCTGACCTAAGCAATTCAATGTCAATTCATGTCTAATATTAGAACTGAGGATTGTTTGCATCATCAACTTCCGTAACAATCTATAACTATTTTATGTCAACATATCTCTTTAAGTTGCTTCATGTGTCTATGTCACAAATGGCAAGTTGTGGCAAAAGTCAGAAGGATGAATACCATATGAGAGGTAACTTGATTGATGAAAAGAGACTTTTCTCCATATGGAAAGAAATCTGTACGAAATAAGACCTACTATTGGGAAGAAGTCTCAACAACCAATAAAAGTCATGGTGCTAAATGAATGGGACACCTATGCCTGCGTAATTGCACTTGGAAATGCCACGACTCCTTTATGAGGAGCAAATGCATCTTCTTCGTTGCCTTCATCTCGCTTCTTGATTTCAACCTGCCAAATCCGCTGCCTTGAAAGTATGGAGTCCACAACTCTGAGGCACTTTGTTGACCCTCAAACTTCCAAGTTGATGTCACATTATGGCTTGTATCAAAAGAGTTTTCCCGTAAGCATAAGAATCCACTTGGTGTAATCTATAGGTGAATATATACAATGATGTATGTAACCGGATGTGTTGCTCACAATCAGAGACTAATTTTTAGATTAATTGGTTATTTGAGTTGTTTTTATGGTTTTCATATGTTCCTTTGTGGTTTCCGTTATATCTTTACCTTATAAGTATTTCACAAGTCTTGCTATACAAAGATAAAAAAACTTGTATGAGCATACCCCACAAACGAGGGATCGCTATCTATGGTCCAAATCAAAGCATAACTCATGAATATGCCCATCCAATAGCTCTCGGATGCCCGAGTCACCCCTGCAGGAATATGCACCCAAACCACAAAGGGGTTTTAGGGGGATTTAATTTTTATATGTTGATGTTAATGGTTTGTGTTGCAAAACATTTTTGGCCTCTTCGGCCTTAGGGGACGCCACCCCCATCGTGCTTTATTTTAACACTAACAACTTTGAATCAAACAATTTAAAACTTAATGACATGAAGTTTCAATAGTGCAAATGTGTTTTGCTTTAGCACTAAGGCCTTTGAGCCAACCATTTAAACTCAATGAATGTGAAGCTACATAAAACTAAGCATTTGCTTGATAATAAGAATTTAATTTGAAACAGCTTTAAGCAAAGTGTGAACCCCGCTTATTGGGTAACACGCCAAATTAGTCCCTAAACATTAGGCGACCAACAGATAAATCATGACTAAGATCCAAATGCGAGATGCATTAGTGAAAGGACAGAAAATAAAGAGGCACAAACAAAATTTTTAGAATTCAAACCAGAAAAAAACTAGAATTCATTTGAGGCTTTCATCACCTGTAGCTTTTGAATTTCATCACAATAGAACATAAGTAAAAGTTACCATAAAGATAGAACAGATTGATCCCATTATTCTGAAAGTCATAAAGTTTGCAACACCCATACACAAACATTTTTCAACTGGAATTTAACAACAGCCTTTGGCCTCCATGGGATTCTTGTGGTGAGAAACCAAAGTGGAAACTTTTTCCTTGTTAGCACAAGGATCTAGAAGCCTTGAATTTGCATTATAACCGCCTCAAAATCTGAAAATGCATGGTAATTTTTTTGCAAGCTTCATTCGGAAATGAGCCATAAAACAATATCCAATAGCTTAACTCAGTATTAATCACCGGTAAGATGTGAAAGCCTACCAAACCCGGCCGAAAAAATGCTGTTTTAGCATAGATAACTTATAACATATCCATATCATACACTATCAAAAAGATCTCGGAGAGAGCTTTCCAAAGCAATAAAAATCATCTCAAACAGAAATTGGATCAAAAGTTATGATAAGAAATGTGTTGTCAAGTGGGAAAACCGCACTACATGCGCCCTTCAAGCCCTTCATGTGCCCATTATGCACCACACACACAAAAAGAGGGCTTTTGTTGTGAGCCATTGGTTGTTGACCATTGAAAAAAAGAGGCTAAAATCAATGGCCCTTCATGTGCCCATTATACACCACACGCAAAAAAAGGGCTTTGTTCTCGAAATATTGGTTGTTGACCATTGAAAAAAAAGGCTAAAATCAATGGCTCAGAAATGGTGCACTCTAGATGTACGCATTAGTACATCCTTTTGAATACATCACGAAATCATAGGAAAACCTTAGTGAAAAGCGTACAAAAACACCCCCCTGTTATTGTGCTAGATATTCTTCATAGCATTTTTTAAACATGATAGGCTTCTATAATATATGGGTAGAGAGCCTTTACATTCGCAATGGTATCTGTTTGGGTGTTGCAGCAAAGCTCCATTGCCAAATTTAGAGCACTCCACAGTTGGCAGATCATGAGACAACATATTAGGTAAAGTTAGCTGCCTACCTCATTGTTTGTTTGTTCCTTTTTGCTGTTATTTTACCCTTTTTGGGTTGCCCCTAGGGGGGCAAACCCTTGTTTATGTGGGCTTTTGGCATATCCTAGGTATATGCTAGAATATCCCTAGAATATGCTAGTGACTGCTAAAAACCTCCTATTTCCTGTAAATTGGCGGTCAGCTGCGTTGTGAGACACAGATGTTTGAACCGGTTAACTGGCAATATGAATCAAGCCCGATGTTGCATTCCTTATTTCGTGCAGCGGGTGTCGCGTAAAAAAGCTAACCGGAAGAAGGAAGAATGACCGAGGCCATCGACAAGGTAGGCCAAAAAGAGTTGGAGTCATTGACCTTCTATGATCCCTAAATTCTTACAACGGGTCTTTATCCTGAGAAAGCTCCAGGAATTATTTCCCAAAGATGAGTTGCTTCTGTATGCTGGAATTTATACAAGATCTGCTTGAAGTACATTTGGTTGAAGTCACGGTATATGCAAATAATGGTACCTGATCGCATGCGCAACCCTTATGGGGATCGCACCAAGAGTGCTAATTTTAGTATACTTGTGATACACATATCTTTGCCGATTTATTTCTAGATTGTACATATTAGTTCCCATTACTTCTATTGCTATGTCTCTTTGTTGTTTCCCATGGGTAGTATAAGAAGAGCCAAAGAAATAGCAAACTTAATGAGCAAGGTTCAAAAGCAACAAAGATTTTACCAGCTATTTTCATTGATTACCATCCGTGCTCATATGAAATAGAAGTGAGATATGGGAAGTTACAGGCTTTCAACTTTCATAGCGACATGAGTGACTATAGCGGCGCTTAAAATGGTCATTGATTGGTTACAATAGTTAATGGCAAATTAAGGGTGCTTTTAGATTGTGTTCTTCAATTTATCAATGTTCGGCTTGTCGAGGTTGCCGTGTATCCAAAGAGGCTGGTAGGAAGCTGAAAGAAATGATATACGCTTAGAAAGCATGTGATAGTCCGAATTTTGAGCGTGGAAAGTTCTATGGAATAATGATTGTTCAGATATGCCAAATGTGATAGTCTAGAGGAAGCATGCCCCATGTATTTGAAAGATCACAAAAGAAGAATGTGGTATCATGGAGTGCAATGATTTCCGCCAGTGTATGGGAGGGATTAAAGAGAAAAGGCAATGTGGTTGAACGTTAATGAGTGGGTAATATCGAAGCAACAAAGAAGAGTGAGGCTCAATTTAGAATATTGGTGGCAAGCTTAACATTTAATGTGGAGCATGGTACAAGCATCGCGTTTTTTTCCGCTTCGTTAGATAGGAATGCAAGAATGCGGGGGTTGCCCGAGCCCTTTCAATATCAAGAAAACATGGCCGAGTCTAATCGCTGGTATTATGCAAGATGCCAAGGTCCGATATGGTAATTGAACAAAAGCATAGTGGGCAGCTTCGGTTCCATGAATTGGACCAACTTTAAATCAAATCCATACTTTCTATATGGCATGCATCCACTTACCCGAAGCTAGTGCCGGATAACCATGTCACCCATTCTAACTCGTGATAAATAAGAAAGGAAGATTTAGTATAATACATGGTCAATAAATGTAAGCAAACCAACAAAGGTGATTGCCATGTAAAAGTAAGTAAAAGTGAATACATAAATGATAGATCACTATTAGAAAGCATTCATACATCAAAACAAAGAAGATACTATAAATTCCAATAAAAAGTGAACATATACATGAGGGATCGGCATTTCATACAATAAAGAATGAAATACCGTGGTATATCAAGAAACTGGATTGCTTGATGCCTTTTTCTTTTTCTTACATCCCCAGATTTAGGTGAAACCTTGGTGTTGTTTAACCAAAATTGGATGACTAATTGCTTTGTGTCTTCGCCCAAACAATCAATCTTCTCTTTACCGTCTCGCTAATGCCCATATAGTTGACCTCGCAATTTTCATTCTCTTTTCTTCCGGCAACAGATGACAAATTTCGAGGATGGCGTTCAACATTTTGAAGCAACTCCTTTACTGCTTCAATTCCCATTTTCCCAACAATCATGGATAAAAACAGTGCTTGGTCCAACTTGTCATCTTTGCTATTAGAAGATTTACCTCTTCTAATCCATCTTTGAGATTTTGTAACAATGAATGTTTCACCATCGCTTTCAGGTAGCCCAATCACGTGTTTAAACAACCCTAAGAGCCTCTTATCTTGCAAGATCCTCGAAACCAATACCTCTCTTTCACTGGAGATAGAGAATCGGTTTCATTTCACATTCAACAACCTTTTTCTCGCTTTTTTTCCTCGATTTTTTTTGTGAAGTACTGAATATGATCACGGCCATTCTCATCAATGATGATTCCTCACTTCATTCAAAGATGTCATTTAGAGTATCTTGTTCAACCATTTTCTCGCTTCCCTTTGTCGATTTCGATATCACTGTCCTCATTTTGGACATCAGCCCGAGTAATTGCTCATACTTTGATTTTCTTGTGCCATGCCCTACTACTACTATGAAAACTGATATGCATGCAAAGATCCCAAGTAAGAATTTGAAATTCTTTTCTTTGTTTTAGATTCTTAGACCGTAGATTGAAGGGAATTTTTGTTTTGTTTTGGATTGAGGGAATCCAAAGTGATTGGATCGGAGGAATCCAGTGATTGTGCCCAAAAATTCGCAACAACCGCCGGCCACTTCATGTCATGATGACAAACAATCAAATATATTCCTTTTTTAAATATATAACGACAAGCACGTGGCCTCCTACCATACATTCAAAATTACATAAAAAACGGGTTTTCTAGTGCAAAATAGTACATGAATTTAGAACTAATGTATGACACCCTAGCATGCTTTTACCCAGTATCAAACAGCTCGATGAACTGCACACAAAAAGAAAAGCTCAATATAACATCCCAATCCCTTCTCAAATATAGCATATTTTCCAAATTTAAGTTGTCATCATATCATGCCATGTGGAACAACTGGAAATTCTTGCCATAGACAGATATATCTTTTGGGCTACTTATGTTGAAATACTTCCAGATTTACATCCAAATAATATCCACATTATTTACTGATCCTCTTGTAAAGACATAATTGTAATCAGCACACCATTTGCATGCAACAGCACAGCCTCAAAAGTCTTATGTTGATGTCAGAAAGTCCTAGATACAAAGAGGAATCACAAACCAATTAGCCATATTTGTTATACCTAGAATATGTATGGCGCATGAAATCTACCTCAAGCTTGTCAGAAAATGAACATTAAAATTAAAAGTATGAGAAAGATAGTCCAAAGTAGAGAGCTTGTCTGAAAATGAATATTAAAAATATGAGAAAGACAATCCAAAGTAGAGCAGCCTCCATTTGCTTAAAAAACTTGATGCCCCAGCATCAATATAACCTGAATGAGTTGTGCTCAGCTTCAATACAAACCTATAAGAAAGTTTATGTAAGGGCATATGAAAGTAAGTCTTCATCCACATGTTCACAAATTTGTTTTGAGTAAGGAACTTACATTTCATAGAATTTCATATAGTTAATATGCATCATGCCAGCTACAATATCAAATTAAACATGCCAAATGCATAACATGCCAATATCCATGACATGCAGAATAATGTATAGAGATGAAGATAGAAAGGAAAAACATCGCAAGAATCTGTGGACATGAATATGAATATTGAAGAAAAGATTAAGAGAATAGGAGGTAAAAATGCCAAAGACTTAGTTTTGAAATGTTAATAATCTTTCTAATTTTTAAAGAGTTGCACAAATAAGAAGAAATACCCACTTCTAGATAGAATAGAATAGAATAGAATAGAATAGAATAGAATAGAATAGAATAGGTTTTTAGCGTCCACGGAGACCAATTGGCCTATGGGACCCAAACAAAAAGAGAGCAAGTGAGGTTAGAGTTCAGTAGTTAACCATAATGCAAAAAAAGAATCTGATCAAGTTACCTTCCAAATATGTCTATATGCCTGTTGGACATAAAAGCCTGCTCTGCAAAGAAAGACCTTCCACAATATTTAGTCACCTTGATTAGAGGCTTTGCTGGAAAGGGTAGCATGGAACTATTTTCAACAAGCTCTCCGTCTCTCAGAAACCAAACTTGCATTATTGAGAGACAAATGAATTGCAACTACAACGTATCTTACTTACTCCCTGTCTGTCATCTCCGGATCGAAAGCACTTTCGTGATGATGTTTGGCTTCTAGTCCCGCAGAAGTCATCATAAAATTGTTCAGATATTACACTTTAAAAGCTTCAACTAACATAATAAATATTCACCTTTAGTTGAAGTTGTATTTTGCTTTTGGTCCTTCCTTTTTTTGTCTCGCTTCTCCCCTGCTTAACAACCTTGGTCTCCTCAACCTTGGTTTCTATGTCATCAACCTTAGTGGCTCCTCAATCTTAGTGGCCTCAACCTTTGTTTCCCTTTTGTTTCTTTCCTCTGTTTCCTCCACCGCCACATCATCCTTTTGATCTCTTGTACCTCCACCATCTCTCCTCTCCCTTAATATGGCTACTATCCTCTATCTTTTCAATGGTTGCCTCGAACAAATGCTTACTGAAGATTCACCAATTTCCAACACTTACATAAATGAGTCACCAAAGTTAATCAAGATTGTGAATCCTAATTTTAAGTTAATGGTATACCTGCTGAATCATCACTCATCAAAGATTTTCATTTCCTCACTTGAAATGATGGCATTGGCTTAATAGGTTTCCAAATTGGTTTCTCCGGAAATTTATATTGTGAAGAAAGACCCGAGGAATCCCCGAACTTTACATCTTTGAAGAAAACTTGAAGAACCTACAAAAATGGTGTTTAATAATTGCAGTACACACAAGCAAAAAGAAGATGCAACATACCGCAAAGATAACCATCGCCTTCTCCGCTTAACTTTTCAACCTCACGATAATCCACAAATGTTCGAATCGGTATGCTCGTGGCTATATGGAATTCCAAGTGACATATCAAGCTCATATGACATGAAAATTAAATTCCGATTGTAAATCAATCAAATGTGATATATTTACTTACATGTATCCGAGGGACTTCATTGGTACCTCAAGCTCTTCCTCAAAAGACTTTTACAAGGTTTACAAGTGATGCCCATGTAGAAGTATTTCCCAAATCCTCCGACCTTCCGTCAAATCCAATACCTTGGAAGAAAGTGTCGTTGGCTTCTTCACATCTACAATAGAGAGTAGAAAAAAGACTTGAGATAAGAAAAGGAATATGCATGATTAACAAGACTACAATATCATACCCTTTTCCGGTTTCCTTATGCTACCAAATCACCGTCAGTCAACAAACATTGAGTATATCGATCATCGCCTAAGAAATGTATTCTTAATGTACTCTACAAGTATTCATCGAAAAAATTAACCCACAATGTACTCCAATGTATCCATCCGCTAATGTACTCTGATTTATCAAGTAAATGTACTCAATGTAATCGTTGAAATGTACCACCAAAATTCATTGTTCTCAAGTACAATCAATGTAAACAAATTCCACGATATTGTACTCGCCCAATCGATGAGTCTTGAAGTATTCAATAACAACTCAAAATGTAATTTTGAAAGAACAATAGCAATGTATCCGTCAATTGCTACACCATACAGCTTCAATAACAAGTAATTAGCTACCTACATTACGAAGCTGATGTGCACATGAAATTAAAAACTCTCATCTTTAAAAATAAGTAGATCCAACTACAAAACTATGTATCTAAATACTCAATGTAAATGCAAGCCTAAAAACTTCATGCAAAAAGATAACTATTAAAATAAGAAAAGAAATTGTAATTCAAACGTACATGTACTAACCTTTGTTGCAAGCGCAAGTGCTACGGTGCAAATTGCTATTCCATGAGCAAATGATCAACACATGAGATCTTTGTGCTAGCAAGATAGGATATACACGCAGATACAATAAGGGTGTCTACATGGTGCCGTAAACCACTAGATTCACACCAAAAGATTGTTCACAATATGTACATGAAGAAAAAGGTCAACAATAATCTGATCTGCAAGAATTGTAGACCGGAGAGGAGGGGGGGTAAAGTAAGGATCGAGGAATGTTCTAAAAAATTCCCGAAGTTCCATAATTTTTTGTCTCCTACCTCACCGAGCTCATATCAATAGATGTAGCTTCAATCTTTGCATCTACATGTTTTCAATTCCTAAGATTCATGTCAATATGTTTCGAGAGTCAAATTTATCCCTCGCATTCTAGAGTCCTTTTGCTCGATAGCATCCTCAACTTTCCATTTTAGGTGCTGAAATCTTATTGCACTTTCGATGTTTGGTCCAGCTTTTGATTGTTGATCCTCCAATGCTGCCATTTTTGCTTCCAACATTCCTCTCGCTTCTGACCAACCTAATATAAACCGCTCTCTCCCTTCCTTTTGTGCTTCAATGTATCAAGGATCTTGCCTTCTTTCCTTTAGCTCGCTTAATTTCTGCTTAAAGATGTTTTCACAATAGATTCTCGTTTCTAAGTTAACGAAAACTTCTAATTGTTCCTTTGTGTAACTCTTAGTCGGTTCTTGGGCTTTTGCATTTGCATTGCTAGATTTTACCGTCACCACCTCACCAGATAGATCGTAATCCTTTTGCTTCGGACCGCCCATGCTTTGACATCTTCCTCCCACTTCGCACCTTTCGTCGATGCAATGCAAATGCCCTCTTTATGTACAGGAGGGACATAGTGATTCATAACATCTTTTCTTCCAAAAGCAAATTCCGCCATTTGCGTAATTCTTCTCACCCACTTGATATCAATTCTCGGCATCCTTATAGCCATACCTTTGGTGCTTCATCACCCCATATCTTCTTACCATAGCATCATCCGCTCGTAAACATCACAAAAATTCAGTTGTCCGAGCCGCCTTTACGAAAAACCGTATCATCGAGGTAAAATTTCCCTTGGCATGCGAACTTGAAGCTTTTTATTTGTCGGAGGCTTTCCGGTCCTTGGAGACTTTCTGAACCCTTGATTGTGTCTTTTTTTGGGTCTTTGCCATGTTCACAATAAAGACTAAAAATGAACAAAGCAAATAAATTTGATTTTATAAGATGAAATATTTGAAGATCGACCTTAAACCAAACGCATTGTTTATATTCATGTTAAACCCACGCCGATTTAGCTTGAAAAATACCGCTTTTGATTTTTAATCCATAGAACCAGTTCACATTTTGAATTCATTTTCTGGACCGAAATCACGTAAAATTAAAACTACAAAATAAAGAAAAACAAAACTTACGGGAATCACACGGATATGCAATGCTCCTCGAGCTGGTTCAAACCATCTAGCGCTGCCAATTTTCTGAAAACAAACCAATTCTTCCTCCACTCGGTAAAGAAATAGGGGAACAAATGGAGGGAATTTTTGGTACACTCGAATAATGACATTTTTTTTTTAATGATGGCAATCAAAAATCTTGCATATAATTAAAATACATAACGTTATATGTAATGTATTCAATGGCCCTTTTTTTATCACCCTAGCGTGCTTATACCCAAAGACATAACTCAATGAAAAACCACAAATGCAATATATAACCGTGATGCATCCGCTTCTATAATGTGATCAATGGCACAAATAGAGATTCATAGTTGAATTATGTGAGCTACGAGTCCGCTTTTGCCACAATTTAGACACCGCATTACATGAACGCGAAGCCGTCTCCAAGTCGAGTACCTAAGATGCCTTCATCCCAACCTACATGATAGCAAGTCCGTAAGATTAACATCAAGATCGGCTTATTCACATGAACTACTCGAGAGAAAAAACTTTACCTTTTATAACATTCCCTTGTCCAATTTTAAATTGAAACTGCTTTTGCCCAAGATCCTTTGTACTGAGTCATACAAGAAAATCAACAGAAGTACTAAGAGGATAGGTGCCAACTACAAAGAAATCATTTCATGTATCATACCTCCAGAACTTAAGAAAGATCCCTATTTTTTCCGTGAATGGGGCCTGCCAAGATTAATAGTGAACATAAAATTGTATCCAACCCATTCATCACAGCCAGGGAAAAGAAATTCATCTCCGATAAAGTGACCACCGCCGGGGCTTCAAGAATTAAGCTTTTTGGGTAAGACACATGGCCATGTTTAAGGAATGAGCATATATAGACTTGGATAGGTCGATCATAAGGATGGTCTTGTTGTTTTTTAGCCCTAGGCTACATTGTGTTCTAGGCACTACAAAGAAGCAGCTTTTGTGCATTAAATGGTCATGTGAAAAGACTACAATTACTTCACCAAATGAGAGGTATAGTAGTGTTAGATAATGTTACCTTAAACTCAAGGGCCTCGGCGGAGTGGCATGGTTATCCGGCACTAGCTACTGTGTGTAAGTGGATGCATGCCATATAGAAAGTATGGATTTGATTTAAAGTTGGTCCACTATGAATCGGTTGCCCACTATGCTTTTGTTCAATTACCATATCAGGACCTTGGCATGTCGCGCATAATACCAACGATTAGACTTCGCCATGTTTTTTCTTGATATTTTGGAGTCACCGTGATAAATAAGAAAGGAAGATTTAGTATAATATACATGGTCAATAAATGTAAGCAAACCAACAAAGGTGATTGCATATGTAAAAGTAAGTAAAAGTGAATACATAAATGATAGATCAGTCATTAGAAAGCATTCATACATCAAAACAAAGAAGATACTATAAATTCCAATAAAAGTGAACATATACATGAGGGATCAGAAGCATTTCATACAATAAAGAATGAAATACCCTGGGGTATATCAAGAAACCGATTGCTTGATGCCTTTTCTTTCTTACATCCCCAGATTTAGGTGAAACCTTGGTGTTGTTTAACCAAAATTGATGACTAATTGCTTTGTGTCTTCGCCCAAACAATGGATCTTCTCTTTTCTTTTTTGCTAATGCCCATATAGTTGACCTGCAATTTTTCATTCTCTTTCTTCCCCGCTGCAAATGACAAATTTCGAGGATGGCAGGTTCAACATTTTTGAAGCAACTCCTTTCTCGCTTCATTCCCCATTTTCCCAACAACTGCGGATAAAACAGAAAGCTTGGCTGCCAACTTGTCACCGCTATTAGAAGATTTAACCTCTTCTAATCCATCTTTGAGATTTTGTAACAATGAATGTTTCACCACCGCTCAAGGTAGCCCAATCACGTTTAAACAACCCCAAGAGCTCAAGTATCTTGCAAGATCCCGAAACCGTAGTCCAACAAATAAACAAGGGCACAACAAGACCGGGCTCACTAGCGATGCTTGAGGAATTACTCATCTCTATTTACTTAAGAACACAGTACATAATTCTTCAAATGATTTACAATACATTCATCATTCAATAGAAGGAAGGAAATTTATAAATTGCATTCAGGAGATTCTTGATCATTCAAATGTTCACAAAGAAATACATTGTTCTTGGAGTACATAAAAATCAAATCTATCAATACACAAGAACCCGAATTCAAGCTTTCTTCCCTTGCTGAAATTATATCTTCTTCTCATGCTTATAGCAGGTCGAAATTGGCAAAGATTGCTCCATTGAATCCTCCGCGTGCACAAGACTTTCCGATCACCCGCCTCCGTCCGGGTCCAATCCGTTCCTTTTCTCCCTTCCAACGCATGCTGCCCATCTGATTTTTCGTTACTTTTTCCTTCAAAAGGGGCTTTCAACCCTAGCCCTTAGATGTTTACAATCAAATCTCCACTCTCCAATTAAATATACATGATTCCTTAGCTAAGAAAAACAATTGTGCAAATAGCCATTAGGATGATCCAACTTATAAATGTGCCATGCATGCATCTCAAATATTGATTTGCTAATGCACATAGTAGAATGATTACTGCTAGGACTAAACCCCCGCCTTTCGGGTTTTCGTGGAAACCTCCACAAGAATATCTACTCACGGCATAGCCATAAAAAATTGCCATGGCATATAATCTTCATTTTTTCACAAAAATAATGAGCAACTACTCTTCTTGTCTCTTCAAGTCTTCTCTTAGCTCCACACAGCTTCCTACTAGTGGGTGTCTCCATACAACTTTGCACTGCAACATGCTGCAAACGTAAAAAACAAGTATAAAATTCCCAATTCCACATACATATGAGCATAAATATTATTGTTCTTAATGCATCATTCCCTATATTAATATAGCAACAAGACTCTCTAATTGCCCCAAACCGTAATTGCACACCATACGATAAGACCATACACCATAACTAACATGACCAATACGTTCAAAGAAATAACAACCAATCATTCACTAGCATTTTCTCAAAGACTAATAACCAAGGCCAACCCAAGAAGCCGGTTTATAGAAAAACTTGACCTCCATAAGCCTTCACATTTCATGGTGCTCTTAAGGTCATGTATATCAATACATTTCTTCTTACAACAATGGTCTTCAACTTAGATTCTTCAATATAGAATGTTTCACACACTTTTCTTCATTTAGTACTTTCTTCATATATCATAAATTCCTTTCTTTTTCATTTTTTGTTTTCTTTTCCTTTTCATTTTTTTTTTCTTTTCCTTTCTTTTCTTTTTTCTTTCCTTTTTTGTTCATTCTCCAACACACCGGGTGCCATGCACTTCAAATTTCAAGATCCGCATTAATGGTTCACCCTCCTTCTCTCATTATCTTACCACTTTTATAATATTTAGCCCGCTCCTACTTAACGTTATGGCTTTGTACTTCCTTAGCCTCGTGGCGGCACACAATGTTGTTACTCCATGAAAAGTTCTAGATAAAAACACCTATTAGCCTCAAGCTATTAATCCCTTTGCAAGGCTTACAAATAATTAATTGTTCTACCTGGTCAATATTGATTACGCTTAATCATGAAGCATCATCCTCTCATAGTTGTGCAATATAACCCCTTTTAAAATGCCATTATGAATTCTAAGACCATTCTATATGATCATATTGTTACTACTCTCCTCATATCCACATCCATTTATCCCCTACATATTTAGTCCCAATTAGCACATAGCTCAACAAAATACAAATAGATAGGAACGATCACACCGTCATAAGATTTAAGTATATTCTTCTCTTTCTATGATTTGACTTCTTTTTACTCCAAATATTAGTAATTAACAAGAAAACAATTAAATTTAAGCAAAACTTAAAAATTTCCCTTTAACTATACTACATTATTCCCCTCAAACTTGGCTCGGCGTCCGATTTAGCTTTTATTTTTGTTTGTCTTTTTCTTTCCCGCAATTTCAAACATCGATGCGATTGGGCGAATTTGATTTAGACTCATAATATGGTTTGGACAAACCATTAATTCGTGAAGGTAATTCCATGCCACTTAAATCTTCAAGTGTGACAGACCCATTTCAAATACTTAAGTTTATAAGGTCTTATCCACTGCATTCTTAATTTCCCTGGTCTTTTCCAATATTTACTATCATAGAGCAAGACTAACTCTCAACTTTGAAATCCTTCAATTTCACTTTTATCCATACCAAGCCTTCCTTCTCTTGAATAGCTCGTGAGAAAGGAAAAGTATCTCGCTTCATCTAGCTTTTCTAGTTGGTTTTAAGCGATGCTTTAAACTTCCATCCAAATCTAACTCACTCCCACATCCATCTTTATCCTTAGGGATTTAATTCTATTGAGGATGGCCTCTTAACAAATACTAGTTGGAAGGAGTAGCCTTTGAGTCGTGACTTTGTATGCAATTTCGATATTCCCATAATGCATCTAAGATTCTCTTATCCCAAATCGATTCGATTAACATTGAAAATTTTGTTAGAATGTTAAGCATAAGGTTATAAAATTTCCTCTAACTATTACATCTTGGATGATATGGTACTTTTTTCGATGTGCAATCCATAAATTCTCACCTAATTAAATTAGATCATTGAGGAAATGAGACCCTCTATAAGCCGCAAGCTCTAAAGGACACCCCAAAGCAATCATCATTCTCATACATGAAAGATGCAAGCTATGACTTTTATCTTCTCTCAAAGCCTTAGCCTCCACCCATTTTGTTACATAATCATACCAATATGTATCTAGCTTCGTCATTTTAATTGGGTGGATTGATAGGCCCTATAAAATCGATTCCCATTTTTCAAAGGGTAAATTGGCATCAATTGGATGTAGGGCATTAACTTCCTTGTGGGCCTTTGAACTCGCTTGCAAGGGTCAACCGCTTAAAGGCTACCGGTGTCTCTTGGCCACCAATATTCGCCCGGCAAGAAAGGAAAAGTAACATGGATGCATCTAGCCCTCCATAGTTGATTAAACGAGGCTATCAACTTCCATCCAAATCTAACTTCATCGATGAATAAACGCCTCAATGAAGGTTTTCCCTATATTGGGAGGTAATTGTCCGCAATTAATGTATAGGTGCAGCCCGAAAGATGAGTCTTTAGTTATTAACATTTGTCATATCCTGGGACCTCTCCACTCTAAACATTCCAAGATGTTAGTATACCACCGGTGGAGGATTAACATTCAAACGAGGAAGCATCGGGCATATCATCATCTATACCTATTTGGATTATCTTCCATGATTCTTGATAGATGGTACTTTTAGGATGTGGAATGACCAGGTTTTAGCACCACCAAATTGGAATTCTTGAATATTAAAAAGCCAACGCGGCCAAGCTCTTCCTGTTCACAAGGCTTAAGATTACATTTTGAGTACATGAAAGATCTACATAGAATACAAAATCTTCGCCTTCAACAAAATAGGTGCTATATTTTGCCGCGGAGTAAATCAATTCCCAACCCTCTCTTTCGTAGTGCAATAATTTTTTCAAAGATTGTTGAGTTGACGCCAGCATAATACGTGGATTGATGGTCCCATAATTCTCATTCCCATTTTTCGATGCTCCCTATGGCATATCGTATTGGCACAATTGAACATGAAAGACTTTATCCCAACAGGCCCTCTTAGAATAGGTCTTTAAATTAAAGAACTTGCTTTAATTTCTCAAAGGGTCACTTGACATTCCTTGTCCGGATATATCCATTCTCTTTTTTGGGATGGCCACCAATGGTGGAGCAATCTCAAAGATAGTGTCTAATGAATCTTCTATGATAGCCAATATGTCCTAAAAAGCTTGCAATTCTTTTTCCTTTTCTTGGGCCTTAAGTCCATATCATCAACTTTCCGGTAGTAAACCAAACCATCTCTACAAACAATTCTTCCCATAAGACTCCATGTGTCACCCCAAAAGTACATTTTTATGGGTTTAGAGATATCCAAATTGTCGAGTCTTCAAAGCAACATCTCATTTACTCAAGTCCTTGCCTGAAACCAAAAAACACTAAAATCATCAACGAATACTTCTATAAATTCTCTTAGGTAATCTTTAAAAGCGTGGAAGCACTCGTTGAAACGTGGCGATGCATTCATAGTCCAAATGGCATTACTAAGCCGAAACATCCCACTCGATAAATGCGGTTTATGGCGATCGAGAATGACCGTTTTTAGCAATTACCTTATCCATCAAGGAAGGAGTAACATTCATGTCCTCTCTCAGATCTAGTACAAAGATCCCTTAAAGGTAAAGGGAAATTTGAGGCCCCGATGATCTACATAGAATACATACTCTTATTTTTTATTCTTTTGGGAACTATGGCGATAGGTGACAAATCACCCAACTTGTTTCTATAGGTGCAATAATTGTTTTCTAACAAGCTGATCGATCTCTTGTTTCACTTCCTTAGAGTAATTTGGATTCATACTTGATATGGACGTTACTGACCGGAGTAGACCCACTAACTAAAGGAATTCTATGTAGACAACTCGGATCTATTCCCACCATGTCACGGTATGTCCAAGGCAACATCCCCAAATTCTTCAAAGAGCTTATGATAATGTTCTCTCTTCACCAACAATGGATGCACTAATTTTAATCAATTTGGGGTCAATGCCTAAATTTAACTCTTCTAAAAGGGTGGTCTTAAGAATTTTGCATTCTACCATCGCTTCTTTTATTTTGGTGGATCTCTCTCAAGTGTGCTTCTCCCACTTCATACTTTGTAAAATAATCTGATATCTATTCTCATCTTCTTCCAAAGGTTCTCAAAGAACTATTCATCTACAATAGCAAATCCATCCATTCTTCAACCTCTTCACTTGTAAATTGTCGATAAGGTGGAAGTCGCAATAAATCATATGCATCATCTTCTAATTGTACTATTCCAGCTCATGTCTTCTTCATCATCATACTCCAACTCCTCATTTGTATCACTTGAGCTGGTACTACTATCATTATCTTCCCTTTTCCTTACGTACATAAACTTTGAGGGTGTATATGTACTTGCAACTGAATAATATTGTTTCCATCACCAATTTGTAACAACCCCTGCGGGACCAAATGCTTTGCGGATGCTTGCATTAGCCAAGGGTCCCTAATAATAAAGGATAGGTGAATCTCCCATGGGCCATTCTTAGTATAACATAATCCACATAAAAGTTACACACGCAATTACAGGTTTGTACCCTATGCCCTAAGGGCTCAACCCTACCGTTGATCCGCCATTCTTACCATAAAAATATATAGGGTGCTAGATCCGTGAGTTCCAACTCCAAGCTTCATCACATCCTCCCGCATTATATTAACTCCTAGAATTCCCCATCGATGTGTGCAATTCTTAATCAATTGTCCATTTATCTCTACATCAATGCAAGGAGAGCTCATGTTCGCCACTACACGGGCCAAAGTGGAATTTACCTAACTTTTTTATGGCCCTTCATGGTCATGATAAGGGCTTTTCTACATGCAGGTGCAAGGTAGAGTTGCCCAAAGGTCAAGGAAGGATGTTGGTTTTCTAAGTCCTTTATAAGATCATATGGCTCCTTTACACCCATCTCAAGAACTCTCTTATATTTATTTTTCTTTTTCTTAATAGGTGGTTTTCTTATTCTTGAGGTAAGAATTAGATTGAATGAGTTCCTTTAACATTAGAAGTTTCGGAATCTACCAACTGGAGTAGAAATAAGAGGTTCGTGATCATCATCATCATCTGATGCAAATAATTGCTAAGACTTGGCATCTCAGAAGAATTATTAGAAGTATTTGGCACATTTAAAGATTCCCTCAGCACCGCCCCGCCTCCTTCTTCTCCATGCTTGCCAAATAGTTTCTATAATAAAAAGGCAAGAATTACTTGGCATTGTCTCTACAAATATAGCACTATAGAGTCCACTTCGATTCTTTTCCCTTGACATTTTTCTTTTAGCTTTAATTTATGAGGACAATGTTCTTGATCATGTAATCCTTACGCTGACATATGCCACAAATGGGTTGAAATTCAACGTGTTTTCTTGATTTGGACATCCTAGAGCTATGTGGCCCAATTCCACATCTATAACATTGTGAAGTGGCCTATTCCTTCAAGAACACTTTGGTTGTTGTGTTGTTCGATTGGTAGCATAACGGAATTGAATTCCCATAGTTTGGTTGTGCATGATAGGCTTGATATTGAGGTTGGTTAAATGACTTTATTTTGACCTCTATTTTTCAAGTAAAAACAATTTTCGATCATGATTATGACTAATGCACAATTTCTAAGACTTGAGGGAGGTAAGGAAGTCTTAGAAGCATTTGAGTTGCACATTCGTAGGCATATGCCCCCATACCCCTTGCATTTAACACACCAGATATTTACTTTGTCTCATTTCTAGTTTGTGTTGGATTATTCCCTTGACCTTTAATCCAATTTAGTTGAAGATCAGCCATTTGTTTAGTCAAAAGAACCCACTAAATCTTTCTTTTACCTTTGCCAATTCGCTTTGAGATTAATTTGAGGCTCATTCATACAACACCACCACTTTGCAAGGTTACTATAGTCAACTCCTCCAGTAATTCCCATAGAAATCATTCCGTGAGTTTTGGAAAGGTGTAGGCATCATTGAAGATATATCCATCATGTAACGAGTTGGAAGCATTGTAGGCCCCTAAAACCACCATACCATACCAAAGTTGATAATATTCACCAAGACATTTTTAACCCCAATTTGTTTGCTAAAGTTTAATAGCATCCCCTAAATTAGTTGGCATCATAACGCCCTTGGTATAAAAAACCTATATCGGGAGGTAATCCATTTTGTAAAATAGCGCATTGGTCTTCATCCATCGGAGGGTAGGAATTTTCAGCCAATAATCTACTTCTTTATAAGGCATAACCATATACCGGTTGATAATAACGTGCCAGACATTTTCATAAATCCCAACTAGATGCTAGTTTAATAGCATCCTCTAATTTAGTTGGCATCCGCCCTTGGTATAAAAAACCTATATCAGAGGTAATCCATTTGTAAAATAGCGCATTTGGTCTTCACATCGGAAGGAGAGAATTTTCTTAGCCAATAATCTACTAATCTTATATATATAGCTTTGTAGGCTTTCATTTAGAAACAGCTTTAATATAGGGCCAATTCATCACTCACCCTCAAGGCATATCCTAAATCTAAATGCACTCGTGAATGCCCTTTCAAGATCAGCCCAATGATGGAAAGGTGTTGCGCTTTAGCAAGCGGCATTCTATTGCACCATCCTTAAGAGTAGCTGGAAATAGTCTTAACTTTTCAAAGATCATTATCCTCTCTATTTGCTTTACTAATAGTCGTAAGATTGGACATGAATCAACATCTCTCCTCCAAGAGCTGAAAAGTAGGATATGGCATCTTTGTGGCCTTCATGGGCCGAGGTAGATTCATTGTAGATGGGCTAACAGGGCGTTGGCAAGACAGCTGGAACAATGGCTGATATATTTGATGGACTCGGAGGACTTGTTTCACTTGAATATTGTCTCTTTTGACTTAGATGGCAAGGAACTAGATCTTAATCTCTCGGGAAACTATACTCCTTCTATTTAATTCTAAGAATCGATTGTGATAATGTTTCTCTTTCTTCAAACGCCGCCACGCCCCGTGTTTGTTGCTCCTTCCGCGCTTATCATTCTCTTCTTTTGATCTCAAATTAGCAAATACATAAGACATCGTATGTATGGGGATTAGTTTTGGCTGGCTCCGGCTTTTCTTCTTATCCAGTAGCTTGACCTCTCTCAACTATCTCCACTCCCTTTCATCATGGCCAATCTCCTGCCAACGCACAAACAAACATGTAGTCCAACAAATAAACAAGGGCACAACAAGACCGGCTCACTAGCTTATGCTTGAGGAATTACTCATCTCTATTTACTAAGAACACAGGGTACATAATTCTTCAAATGATTTACAATACATTCATCATTCAATAGAAGGAAATAATTTATAAATTGTATTCATGAGATTCTTGATCATTCAAATGTTCACAAGAAATACATTGTTCTTGAGTACATAAAAACTGAAATCTATCAATACACAAGAACCCGGAATTCGTTTTCTTTCCCTTGCTGAAATTATATCTTTTTCATGCTTATAGCAGGTCGAAATTGGCAAAGATTGCTCCATTGAATCCCTCCACCGCACAAGCTTTTCTCGATCACCACCTCCCATGGTCCGCCCAATCCGTTCCTTTCTCCTTCCAACGTGGCTGCCCAAATCTGATTTTCGTGCCTTTTCCCTTCAAAAGGGGCTTTCAACCCTAGCCCTTAGATGTTTACAATCAAATTCCACTTCCAATTAAATATACATGATTCCTTAGCTAAGAAAAGACAATTGTGCAAATAGTTCCATGTCTCTTGTAGTTCTTGCCCATTAGGATGATCCAACTTATAAATGTGCCATGCATGCATCTCAATATTGATTTGCTAATGCACATAGTAGAATGATTAATGCTAGGACTAAAACCTCGCCTTTCTGGTTTTCGTGGAAACCTCCACAGTAATTACACCGACTACAAGATAGCCATAAAAAATTGCCATGGCATATAATCTTCATTTTTTCACAAAAATAATAGGTCAACTACTTCTTGTTCTTCAAGTCTTTTCTTAGCTCCACATGCCTTCCTACTTGTGGGTGTTCCATACAACTTGCATCAACATGCTGCAAACATAAAACAAGTATAAAATTTCCAATTCCACATACCAATGAGCATAAATTTATTGTTCTTAATGCATCATTCCCTATATAATATAGCAACAAGACTCTAATTGCCCTAAACCATAATTGCACACCATACGATTAGACCATGCACCATAACTAACATGACCAATACCGCCGCCAAGACAACAAACTAATCATTCACTAGCACCTATTAAAGACTAATAACCAAGGCCAACCAAAAAGACTTATAGAAAACTTGACCTCCATAAGCCTTCACATTTCATGGTGCTTTAAGGTCATGTATATCAATACATTTCCTTCTTACAACAATGGTCTTCAACTTAGATTCTTCAATTAGAATGTTTCACACTTTTTCATTTAGTACTTTCTTCATGTATCATAAATTCCTTTCTTTTTCATTTTTTTTTTTTCCTTTTCATTTTTTTTCTTTTTCCTTTCTTTTCTTTTTTTTTTTTCCTTTTTTGTTCATTCTCCAACACACCGGTGCCATGCACCTCGGATTTCAAGATCCGTATTAATGGTTCACCCTCCTTTCCCATTATCTTACCACTTTATAATATTTAGCCCCGTTCTACTTAACGCTATGGCTTTGTACTTCTTTAGTCCCTAAGGGTAACATAATATGTAAGCAGTTATCAGATGAAAAGTTCTAGATAAGCACACCTTAGCCCCCAAGCTATTAACCCTTGCAAGGCTTACAAATAATTAATTGGTTCCGCCTCGGTCAATATTGATTACGCTTAATCATGAAGCATCATCCTCTCATAAGTTGTGCAATATAACCCCTTTTAAATGCCATTATGAAATTTTCTAGAATAATTATATGATCATATTGTTACTTACCCTCCTTATATCCACATCCATTTATCCCTATATATTTAGTCCCAATTAGCACATAGCTCAACAAAATACAAATAGATAGGAACGATCACAACTCTCATGCAGATTTCGATATTCTTCTCTTTCTATGATTTGACTTTTTACCCAAATATTAGTAATTACACAAGAAAACAATTAAATTTAAGCAAAACTTAAAAAACTTTTTAACTATACTATGTAAACCAATACCTCTCTTTTCACCCGTAGAGATAGAGAACGTTTTCATTTCAAGCATTCAACAACCTTTTTCTCTTTTTTTCCGGGATGGTGAAGTACCGAATATGACCGCCATTCTCATCGCTGATGATCACTGCCACTTCATTCAAAGATGTCATTTAGAGTATCTTTGTTCAACCATTTCGCTTCCCTTTGTCGATTTCAGATCACCGCCCCTCATTTTGGACATCAGCCCCGAGTAATTGTTTCATATTTTGATTTTCTTGCACATGCCCCTACTACTACTATGAAAAAAGATATGTGATGTAAAGATCCGGGTAAGAATTTGAAATTTTTTCTTTTTTTAGATTCTTAGACCGAGGATTGAGGGAATTTGCTTGCTTTCAATGGATTGAGGGAATTTGTTTGGATCGAAATCCAAAGGATTGTGCCCGTAAATTTCGCTAAACAACCGTTGGCCACTTCATGTCATGATGACAAACAATCAAATATATTCCTTTTTTTAAATATATAACGACGCCAACGCGGCCTCCTACCATACATTCAAAATTTAAAAAACGGTTTTAGTGCAAAATAGTACATGAATTTAGAACTAATGTATGACACCCTAGCATGCTTTTACCAAGATCAAAATGTACCGATGAACTCGCGACACAAAAAAAAAGCTCAATATAACATCCCAACCTTCTCAAATATAGCATATTTTCCAAATTGCTTGTCATCATATCACCATGTGGAACAACCGGAAATTCTTGCCATGATGTATATATCTTTTGGGCTTATGCTTGAAATATTTCCATTTACATCCAAATAATATCCACATTATTTAATCGATCCTCTTGTAAAGACATAATTGTAATCAAGACACCATTTGTATGCAAAAAGATGGTAAGTCTCTTATGTTGATGTCGAAAAGTCCTAGATGTTAAAGAGGAATCACAAAACAATTAGCCATATTTGTTATACCTGAATATATATATGGCGCACATGAAATCTACCCCAAGCTTTGTAGAAATGAACATTAAAATTAAAAGTATGAGAAAAGATAGTCCAAAGTAGAGAGCTTGTTCCGGAAATGAACATTAAAAATATGAGAAAGACAATCCAAAGTAGAGCAGCGCCTCCATTTGTTTAAAAACTTGATGCCCCAAAGATAATATAACCCTAATGAGTTGTGCTCAAATTTTCATACAAACCCATAAGAAAGTTTCATGTAAGGGCATGAAAAAGTCTCATCCACATGTTCACAAATTTGTTTTGAGTAAGGAACTTTACATAGAATTTCATATAGTTAATATGCATCATGCCATTACATAGATTCATAGCTAATATCAAATTAAACATGCCAAATGCATAACATGCCAATATCCATGACATGCGTATCAATGTATAGAGATGAACATAGAAAGGAAAACATCGCAAGAATCATGGGACATGAAATATGAATATTGAAGAAAAAGATTAAGAGAATAGAGGTAAAATGCCAAAGACTTAGTTTTGAAATGTTAATAATCTTTCAATTTTTAAAGAGTTGCACAAATAAGAAGAAATACCCACTTCTAGATAGAATAGAATAAAATATGAATAGAATAGAATAGGTTTTAGCGTCACTCCGGAGACCAATTGGCCTATGGGACCCAAACAAAGAGAGCGTTAAAGCCGCATTACCGACAGACAAAACCCCACCCTCAAGGGTTTTCGAGGGAAAATCTTTAGCAGTATTGGCATACCGCACACGGATAAATTGCATAGACGTCATCACCGCCCCGTATACAAACGAAATCAGGTGCATCCATAACCTCCGAGGTATAGACCTAACAAACTCAATCGACCAGAATACTAACTGATGATGCAACGGTCGGGCTGGCACTAGCAATAATTACACGCCTTCGATATGGGCAAATGCTCTACAGACCGGAGGGCATGACATTCATCCAATCGCGACTTCGGTGGCACGACCGCAGCCTTTGCTCGCAGCTTCCCGGTTACAAACGTACTCGCTTCACGCGAGGCGAGGTGGCACCCGCGGCGAATGGAAGCTATAAGCCCCAAGGCTTCATGGGTGGTAGTCGGGTGTATAAGTAATCGGTGGGCCTCTTTGTGAGCCTAGATTGACTTGTCAGCTGATAGTGTGCCGCCTTAACGCATGCCGTGAGCTCCGCAGATCCCGCAGCTTTGCAGCGCGAGCATCTAGGGTACGCTTTGGGTGCTCAGCGATTTCTTTTGTTCCTGAATTGACGATTCTCGTTTGTTCGCGACACCCCGGGGCCAGTGGAACTACACCGAGCTTGCTTGTCTTTCCAAGAGGATTTCTCGCTAGACCGCTGTGGCCAAGTAAGGTGGTATGTTGACGAGTACCACCTTAGCAAACGATATGGCGCTCCAATGCAGTTGAAGGGGTAGAAAGCCCTGCTCTCCGGAGGTAGGATCCGGTAATGAACCTGCGGGATTTCACCCCCGGCCCGCCAAGAAGGCCTGCGACTCCGCCGAGGGTTGGTTCCGTTGAGGGATATCACCCACCCCACACTTCTACCCCATACGGGGTGGGCGCGGACCGCTCAACCAAGGCCCAAACAAATGTGGATCAGACCCTGCATACAACTCGCTTGTGGTCGCTTGTTCTGCGATGGTATATAGTGCTTTCCAACCCGCCATGACCCGCAACCTAATAGCCGCATCCCAATGGGTGGTAGTTGAGAACTCAACTCCCTGGGTACTTGTAGGTCCTGAGCCACCTCTACCTCTTGCCCCCGTAAATGAATGTGGGAAGCCTTGGTCGACCGAATGATGCAACTAGCAAAGACTCTAGTTTTGGCCAAGTTAACTCGCATGCCGCTGAATTGGCAAAAGTGTCAAGAGCTAGCATCCAGTGGACGCTGCATGTCCCTCCGAGTATAGGCCATGAGGTTGACGCCGCCAAGATATATGAGTTGCCGGATTGTGTGATGCATGATGTGCGCCTCGCATCCTCCATGCCTCGTGAGAGCCAATCTTCCAACCTGATCAATGTACGTGCCAAAGAGAGTGTGGGGGAGAGGGGCTAACCCCCGACGACTCCAATGCTACCGGGTCACCGGCTGTGTTGTTGATGTGATAATGGCCCGAGCATGCCTCAGAGATGTTCTATATAATCGTGATTCTCGCAAGTCCGTGGGGTCCCCACCGAACGTCCCATAGCTTGTTGCGGGGTATTGTGTCGAAATGCCTTTGCAAAAATCCACTAAACAACAAAGTACGTGTTCACGCATGCATTCCCCGCTATCCCCAATTAATGTGCCAGAAAGTGAAGATATGATCAATGGTGGAATGTCCGGGCCGTAAACCCCGGCCTCATAAGAGAGTCAGACCTCCTCCCTCCGCGCCTATATTGTCGTACACGTCAAGGATGCCAGCCAACATTTGCAAAGAGAGAGTCAATTATAATAGTACGGTAGTTGGTCTGCATTGAGGGTCCCCCGCTTTGTATATGGGCACTACTCTACTAGTGGTCCATTATGAGGGAAGCCAGCCTCACAATGCTTTATTGAACAATGCCGCGGAGAATGTAGTGTGCACTGCTGGAGGCCCAAATTTCATTTCGTCTTTCCCGCGATGCCATCTAAATCAGTCAGCTTTCCCATTAGCTAGACGCTTATAGGCCCATGATGACATCCCCCTCTCGGATAAATCCGTGAGCCATGCCTATCCTGCGGAGGGATCGGTGCCCGGCTCCCTCGAAATGTGGTCGTGATACCGTTGCGTACCGCACTCCATTGCTCCAGGTGATGTTCCCCGGGCTCGTGGGTGGCTTGCTCAAGACCCCTTCTCCGTATCGTCCCCGGGTGCCCAGAGACCAAACATCCGTCGCCGATGCCTCGCAGGTATCCGGCCTTTTGTTCTTGAGAAAGGAGAGGTACAATCGGCCCTACCGCGGGTGAGATGGGATGCAAAGGACTTGCCTGAGTGTGGCTTGAGCTCCCAACACTCATCATCAAACCATCTGCTATGGGAAGGTGGTGGTGCCCGAGGCTTGGCCGCGAGCCGCCTCCCAAAGCATCTTTCCGCACCGAAGGGTGAGTCACCGAAAGCGCATTGTTCTTGGGAGTGGGGGGAGTTGCGCCAGCCCCGCCGATCATGCCTGGGCAAAATGGCATAGGTCCCGCACGGGCCGTAGTCCGAACGCAGCTTGGGGCACCCTTGTTTGAGGCAAGAGGGTGCACGGGGAGCCTCCCACTAGATATGCATGAATAGGGGCCTTGGTCTGAGTCTACTTCCTCGCCCCGAAAGTGTTCCGGTCCCGATGGAAAATGAGTAACCGATGCGATCCCGCTCAACCAGCAGATAATCCACTACACCGAGCCGCCCCTTTGGTTCTCCCTTGCCTACAAGTGCAAAGAAATGAAGATGGCCATTGTGCCAACCCATTACGATAACTGTGTCAAAGATACTACCCAAAGAACAACAACTGTTCCGCCATAGCTAAATATGGCTTCGTCGCCTAATATCCTTGACCAAGCTACCTTCGGGTTCAATAAGACGCCCTCGCCAGGGCTCAAATTTGAACCCGCCACCGTGGCATTAAAGTCGCCAAGCAAATATAACCTTGCCCAACTATTTGTGTCGCCAGATGTCATCATATAGATCGACATATAAGGCTCCAATCGATCCACATCCGAATGAGTGTTATAAAAGTTGTTTCGCATGTGGAAAGTAGCATGTCGCTATGAGGAGAGTGTCGCCATCGCCATGCCGCATAACACGCACCCACAAGTAGCGATTGTACCACCGCTTTGTGCAACGAGATCGAAAAGCCTTAAGGTTGCACGGTAGTAACAGTAACCCGCCATGCCCTCGCTGCCTATGCACTCATTGAACACCGAAAATGCATAGCCCGAGGTCCCAGAATAAGGTTCCCGCATGCTCCCATGTTTCCATGAGGAAAATGAGATCCATATCCGGTGCAATAGAGTTGAGACTTCGCCTTTTCTGCCGGGGAAGCCCCGACGCCTCCAAGACACCATCCGGAGGCACGCCCTTATTTGTTGGTATTCGGCGTGGGACACCTATGATCCGCCTGTGGGGAGGGAGGAGCAGGCGGCGCTCGAAAGCAAAGCAAATGAGCTGCTGAGCAGAGGTGCAGAGGGGTATGGCAGCCAAGAAGCAAAGCCGCGCTAGCAGACGACAGACGATTGCATCGGGCGACTCCCGGAAGCGCCTCGAAAATGCTTGCCCCGACAAGGCTCGGGTTCTAATGCCCCTACGACCGGACGCCCCCGACTCCGGGCCATAACCGCTGACTCCCTCAAGCATCGGGTGAGATCCCTCGTCGACATACGCAGAGCCCCCTTCGCTTGCCTACTCGACGCTAGATGGCTCTCGCGACCGCATGTCCGCCAATGCGGAAGGTGACAATGCGCCGCATTCTGCGGCGCTGAGCCCCAAGGCGGCTTCCTAGCAATGTGTACCGCCACGGAATGCCATCCCGAGATAGGATCTCATCCTGACGCGCTTTGGTGAGATCTTCCCCGCCTTCCTCCGAGTCCACGCATTCACCACATTATTATACGTCATGGCCCCCCTCGCCGCTTTCACCGAAATGAGGGCAACATTAGTCGTCTCCAGCAGGACGCTGGCCGGGTGTGTGGCTGCCCACAGCCAGCGTGTGGTGCTAGATGGAGGAGGTGGCGGTCCGGGTCACTCGCTTGGTGACCAGGACCGTGGGCACGCGGCGCTATCGCCCCCCGTGTTGCGCCTTTCGCTCGAGCTCCCGAGCCTAGCCTCGCTGGAATGTCTCCGCTGGCCAACTCATTTGTGCAAGGCCGCAGTGTGTTCATGGACTCCTCAAAGATGGGAGGTCCGCCTTTGTCGGGCAATGGTTGCTTTGAGCCCCTCAATCCATGATCTTGTGTCTACACTGTGGTTCTTAGCTCACCGGCCGGGTTTCGACGATGGTCTCTGACGTTTCAGACACTCAAGTGGCATACCCCTCACTTGAGGCGGGAATAGTTGCCACCAGATCCCGCCAACACCCCCGCTTGTCGCGATGCCATAGTCTCCACCTGGTGGTGAGGGAGGGAATCCACGCAGCTCGCCGCAAGTCCGCAAGGCCCTCAAGCTTATCCCTGTTCTCAAAGTGGGCTGCTAAGCCCGCTCTTCTAACCGGCCGTGATGGGTCCCCATGTCTCTAACCCATTGCCTTTCCTCACGCCAACGCCTTTGAGCACATGGGATGTTGAGGATCAAGTCATTGTCAATCCTGCAACTGGTTCTTCCCATTTCGATCTATTCTCCAAATAAGCTTCATGGCCCGTCTCGCTCATCCTGGTCGCTTGAGAGTAGCCTTCATCCATCTCCCCGAGCTAATCTCATAGATTGGGCCTTCGCCGGGCTTCCTCCCATGGAAGAGGTTTCTCCTTGTCTATGTTATCCGACTGGGCCGTTTTTCAAGGGCTGCCCCTCTCCTCGGTTCTCCTGTGGGTGGGCCGGGTTGGGGAATGTCTCCCTCCAAATGGGGGTCCGCAAGGCTTAAGCCCATGAAGTTGTATGGTATGGATGGGGGTTAAAGAGTTAAAGTGCTATGAAGAATTGAAAGATGTTTAAAAGCATAAACGATGCCTCACAAAGCTATGGTTGGCACGGGGGTTTTGGGGGTTCCAACTCGTGGAGGGGAGGTCTGATTTCTGCCATCGCGGAATACTTTTGGTATGGGTTGGTTTGAATGAGCTTTTAGAATAGGCTGAGATGGGAAAGGAAGAACACAAGGAAGGCGCAGAAGGCGCATGATCCCGGCTAATTTTAAGTGTCCTAGAACCTGGAACACTCTATTGGCGCGCCATGGCCCGCCTTGAAAGTTAGAGAGACTGATAGGATAGAGAGAGAGAGAGAGAGAGAGAGAGAGAGAGAGAGAGAGAGAGAGAGAGAGAGAGAAGGCTAGAGAGACCCATAGGGAGGGAGGGAGGGAGGGAGAGGGGAGAGAGAGAGAGAGAGAGAGAGAGAGAGAGAGAGAGAGAGAGAGAGCAGAGGGAAGAAGGCTGTAGAGAGACTGATAGGATGTAGAGAGAGAGTAAGAAGGCTAGAGAGATAGAGCAGAGAGGAAGAAGGTAAGAGAAGGCTAGAGAGAGAAAGTGAGATGTGAGCTAGGAGCTAGAGAGAGAAACTGAGCTAGATGCTAGAGAGAGAATGTGCTAGGCGCTAGAGAGAGAATGTGCTAGGCGCTAGAGAGAGAAAGTGAGCTAGGCGCTAGAGAGAGAGATGCCACAGAAGATACACGACAGGCTTAAGGCAGGCTTATGGAACAAAAGCCTCAGAAATCAACGGATTTATTCTGGCCAGGGTAGGGAATCAGGGCCCAGGCTGTCCTGCTTCGATAGAAAAAAAGGAAAAAAATTGTGGTCGAGAAGGGCAACAACAGCATTTTCTTCCCCTCCGTGTGAATTCTGAGGCGCCAGTAACCTGCGTTCTCATACAATCCCGCCAGGAGAAACCCTGTTCGGATGCCCTTAGCCAATTGGGCTAAACCGTCCAAGGGGGCGTCACCTTGTGGAACCTGTCAAAACCACGTGCATCAATGGAAGGGGGTGATTTTTTACCCTTTTCCGTATGTATACTAGGGGTCATAGGGGTTTTGGGATGTTCTTCTAGTTGTAAAACCATACGGAAAGGGGTCAAATTTGCCTATCAGAAACATGTATACTAGGGGTTTTTTGGGGTTTTTTGGCTACCCTACGCACGCAGGTGGCATATCCCATATAAAGAAGGTGGATCCCCGGGAAACCGTCTAGACCTTTATGAGTAGTCGCTTCTACCCATTTATGCCGGTGTCTCGAGAACGCGATACCAAGATCTACTCGGCGCCCTCCCATGGGTCTGTTACAATCTCTCCCACTAGAACTATGCTCGTCCTCGAGCATCACAAACCAAGTCATGACCTATCATCCAACAATATTCTGGATCATACTCGCCCCCATATGGAGACTCGAACTCGAGCCTGCTCTGATACCAAATGTAACGTTCCTAACCGACATGCCCTTAACCAACTGGGCAAAACCGCCAGGACGTTTACGAGTGGTCGCTTCTACCCATTTATGCCGGTGTCTCGAGAACGCGACACCAAGATCCACTCGAGCAGTCTCCCATGGGTCCGTTACAATCTCTTCCACTAGACTATGCTCATCCTCGAGCATCACAAACCAAGTCATGACCTACCCTCCAACGGTATTCTGGGTTATACTTGCCCCCATGGAGACTCGAACTCGAGCCCTGCTTTGATACCAAATGTAACGTTTCTAACCGACATGCCCTTAGCCAATTGGACTAAACCGTCTAGACCTTTATGAATAGTCGCTTCTACCCATTTATGTCAGTGTCTCGGGAACACAACACCAAGATCTACTCGAGCAGTCTCCCATGGGTATGTTAGAAGGTTTGCTGTAGATGTTTATAAGATTTTGGCCAAAGGTTGGGTTGGGTGATTATCTTTTTAGCACACCAGCCCTACCAAGCCTACAACCTTTCTTGCAATTCTAGCCTATCCACGTAGCACCTCCATCTCATCAAAAACTGATGTGGCATTAACTTCTACCATTAGATCCTCTTTTTTCCAGATCTAGGGCCGTGAAAATTAGATAATCCTTTAAAAATGGCACGGAGATGGCACCGGACGCAAGCAGTGAGGCGGCATTAGACATGGCAAAGCTTACCTTCTTCATGTCTTCCTACCATTCCTCTGTTAATTTCGATCTTCTTCAGTTCGGCTCTTTTAATTTCGTGTTTCCCCCTTTTTTTTTATCTTAGAGTCTTCCATCTGCCATTACCCACAGAGCCATAACACCACGGACTTTTACGAGAACATGCATCTGTTTCTTACTCTCGGCCCAGATCTCATAGACTAAGCTTCGGAATTTTGATGCAGATGTTTCTATCTTCTTCGTGGATTCACAGACTTGGGATGTGGCTTTAAAGCCATGCAAGCTTTTTCCTGTGAAGAATCACTGGGTAGAATGCAAGCACATTTCTGTCAACTGACATTCAATTGCATCGGGCGTCTACTTTGTATTTTCGCCTTGCAATTGGGAACATAACCTAAACGAAACACACTGTTGGACTGCAGAAATTATGGATGCTTGCGTAGTATTTAGAAGAAATACTATCTCAAGCTTTGCAAGAAACAGAAGAGACTAGAATCTGCTATGCGTGCACATGCACGGATCTTTAGTAATGGACTGGAAAGCCATCAAAATATTGGAAATTACATGGTGCCAATGTTTGTGGAATGTGGCAGTGTCCCTGATGCTCAAGCGGTTTTCAACAGGTTAATTCACCCAAATGTGCACTCTTGGATCTCTCTCATATGTAGATATATTCAATATGGACAGCCACAACATGCTTTAAGTCTGTATGGAGAAATGCAATAGATGAATGTAGACCTTAGCAGTTTTATCCTAGTGGCTCTACTACGGGCTTGTGCGAGGTGGAAAGATTTGAAGAGGGGACAGAAGATTCATGATGAGATCACAAAGAAGGGGCTTGAGAAAAACCAGTTTATTTCCAGCAGTTTGATTGACATGCTAAATGTGGTTCCATAGCAGAGGCTCGAGAGGTCTTTGACAAGCTTCCAGTTTGTGATGTTGTCTCATGGAATGCACTTACTGCAAGATATGTAGACAATGGCCATAATGAAGAGGCTTTAAAATGTTTTGACCTGATGCGTGTTCCTCCTGATGTTTTTACATTTGCACTGCACTGAAAGCTTGTGCTAGCATTGCAGCAATCGAGAAGGGCAGAAACCGTCATAAGGAAGTTTTGCAAACCAACAAAGAGATATATGTCTTTATTGGCAGCAGTCTTGTTTATATGTATGCAAAATGTGGGTCACTAGTGGCCTGAGGCACAAGAAGCCTTTGACAAACTGCCTATTCGAAATGTGGTATCCTGGAATGCTTTAATTGCCAGGTATATTGAGCATGGATTTTACCAAAAAGCTCTGGAATGTTTTACAAATATGCAGCTTGAGGCATCTACAGATGCCGCCACATTTGCCTGCACGTTGAAGGCATGTGCTAGCCTTAAAGATATAGACAATGGACGAGGAATACATAACATGATTGCAGCAAATGGGTTTGAAAGGCATCCCCATGTTTTTAGCAGTCTGATTGACATGTATGCTAATTTCTTTGATAAGCTACCATTTAAAAACGTTGTGTCCTGGACTGGGTGTGCTAAACACAGTTCTAGTATGGAATCATTGAGGTGTTTTGAGAAGAAGCAAGAAGAGGGAGTATCTCCGGATGTGGTCACACATTTGCAGCATCACCACTTCCACCGCTTTAAATGCTTCTCTCATGTCTAAGGTGTTGGCATTGGCAGCAAACGCTGTTGGGCTGGACCGGTCACATGCCAGATAGGTGATGGAGTGAATCGACTTCCAAGCCAAGCATTTCAGACAGACCTACTGCTTCTATAAGCTACATGAGCACATGGCTGTTTGTAAGAATTTAAATTGAATGCCATACATGCATATTTAATGTATCAAAGATCCAGGTTTGCATTTCTAATAGCATTTTCAGTAACTCTACAATCTTACTGTAAATTCATTTTAGACATTGATTATCCTGAGTGGGGTTGGTACTTTAATTAGATGGTTTTACCTTTAATCTTATGCTAGCACACTTGGATGCTTTCTTACATCTTTTCTCGCTGTTAGAATTACATGGGTGCAAGGAAAAACTGCAGATGGCTGCTAAAAATGGTGAAAACTCCAGACAAGTGGAAGAAAGTGTACGTGGAGAGCATCTAACGATATTTTGCAGGGCTAAGCATCATCGTAGCTTTCTTAGCTTCTATTTATCGTAGCTTTACCCAGCCTTGATTAAGTTCAGCTCGTGGAATGCTTCTTCAGCTAGCCTTCCTTATTCTTTCACCTTTTCTTTAAGTGCTCTGCTTCATCGTTTCTCTACAGATATGTGATTTCAAATGGCCAGGTTTTAGCAGTAGAAAAACTTGTGCAAACAGTGTGCTCACCGTTTGTTACAACATTGCATGATCAATAGTGGATATACCAGAGTTAATGTTGCAGAATCTTCCATCACTAATTTTACAAATGTGTTTTTGTTTTTGGAAGATATAAATCATTGAAAGGTTGAATCTCTTTCGTTGCAGCATGCTATCTTTTCAAAAAAGTGTAAGCAACAAAATAACATAAATAATTGTGGGCATTCTTAAAGTTCGCAAGTAGCAAGTACGTTTTCCATATATTTCCATATATGCAATGTATGTAGAAAGAGATCAATATAAATCTTGATAGAAATTAGTATAAATTTTGACGATACATGATTACTCTTTGCCATTCTGTGGGAACGTTTCTATGAATGGTCCATGCCATTCCATGCTATGCCACCCCAACATGCATTGTGAATGAGATGAAAGAAATTGAGCACTATCTCAACACATCATACATCAATGGATACGTGCCTTGTTTTGGATGCATGTATTTTAGTTGTAGGGCTTCTGACTTAAAATGACCTTAGATGTAGACAACAATCTCTCTCTATACCTTGGACACATAATAGTTGCATTTACATGACGTTTATTCATTTGTTTTTTGTTGCTACTATTCTAGATTTCGGAAGAAGATTGATAGTCAGGGCAGTACAATTAATTAGATCTAATCAACCCTTGAGACCTTGCCAAAGCCTTCTGGTGTGCCTTTTGCTAGTTTTTTTTTTTGTAGTGGCTTTTATTTCAATGGTTCTTGTTCCTCATATTTTTCTTTTTTTTTTGTTAGTTTCGTTTCTATGTTTTCGCGGGACAGGGGCCGGATTCATGCATGTGGCCCCTATTCTAATCTGGTAGTTCCTGGCCTGCGGGATGTGGCTGGCTGGGATTGATCTGTTGGACATGGTAATTTTTTGGAAAGCAGTTGTTTCCTTTTTTATGAGGGCCGATTCATCCATCTGCCTTGTTTTCGGGCTGCACAGTCCGGAGCTTCAGGCTCCTCGGAGTTGTGATCATATCCGAGAGCAAATCCGGCCGATTTTCGCCCTTATCAGCACCTTGTCTTCCTCGCTTGACGAGTTTGTTAGTTCTTCCACATCTGTTGGCTATCTCTGCTCTACAGCTTGCCTCTTTCTCTGCTCCGTCTGCGCTGCAGCTTGCAGATATCTCTGGTATCTCGGCTCTGCAGCTTGCCTGTTTAGCAGCGATGCCGCTTGCCTCTCTTTTGCCTCTGCGAGCAGCGATGCCTGCTTGTTAAATTTGGGCTGCATGTGCTGCCCTCACCGGAGCTAGTGGTCCAGGCTTGAACGAACCACTGATATGTGCATGTATTTGCACATTTTGGTGTATTCAATATTTATACGTGTTAATTCAATGGTTTAACAATGGTTCAAACTTAAAAAAAAATACAAACACAATCTCTCCCACTAGAACTATGCTTTTCCTCGAGTATCACAAACCAAGTCATGACCTTATACCGTCCAATGATACCAAGTCATGACCTTATACCGTCCAACGATATTTTGGGTCATACTCGCCCCCATGGAGACTCGAACTCGAGCCCTGCTCTGATACCAAATATAACGTTCCTAACCGACATGCCCTTAACCAACTGGACAAAATCGTCTAGACGTTTACGACTAGTTTCTTCAACTGGACAAAATCGTCTAGACGTTTACGAGTAGTTTCTTCTACTTATTTATGCGGGTGTCTCGGGAACGCGACACCAAGATCCACTCGAGCAGTCACCCATGGGTCTGTTAAAATAATCGGCCCTATTGGGCTCAATTCCAGCTCCATGGTTGAGCCTCTTTAGAAGTGGTGACTACTCCTTGATTGCAAGCATATCGGCCCTGCAAAGTCCTGCCCGGGCCAATCTGCTTTGTTGTTTTCCAGAAAATGCTCACAAACCTGGAGGTTCAATTAGACACAAGGTAAATAAACTCATTTTCTACTCTTCAAAAAGGGTTTAAACTGCTCTTTAATTAGCATTATGCCACATTTGAACCATCACCTTGACACTCTTTTTGTTTTTTCTGTCTGAGCAGCTTGCTATTAGATACCTTCAAGAAGGCCATCACAAAGATTAATCACAAAGCAGAAGGTTCTATTCTTATTCTTTTAAGTTTGAATGATTTGGCAAGGAATGACTATTAGATCTCCAACAAAGTATTAACATCTCTGTTATTTTGTATTCCTTCATAAAGCACATATTTTTATATCTGTATTCAAGAAAGCACCAGACTTTGCAAGACCGGTTCATGTCCACATTGTGCATCAGATTATGAAACCGCATTTGCTTCAAATAACTAGAAATGAAGGTTTCAGAGTAAATGAAATAGCTTTTTGTCTCTTAGCAGCATTTGCCATATGTTAAGCTTTATTATCATTTGACAGCTGACACTGGTGGAGCTCTTATTGGTGTAAACACGTGAGGCAGGTGGGTAAGACTAATGTACACTTCCAAGCATAGCATATAAAACAGCAAGAACAGATAGATGCAGCATATACAACATTCCGCCAGCATAAATCTGATGCCATAATTTTTGTCTGAAGTGATCGGCTCCTCTGCATCAAAAATATCGAACCTTAGATAAACAGGGATCCATCGCATGCTTCCAAAGTTTGAAGCAATGCTCAAGTTCCTTTCTTTGATTGCTTAAATCTTTGTTGTTTTTCTCAGGAGTGCCATAATATATTGTATTAGTGCATGGATTCGTGATCATGATGAAATTTGATGGATCTCGGATTTAGGTTCCATTGTGTAATAAACATGTTTATTCTTACATATTATTAGTTCCAATAGACATTGCAAAGTTCGTGCATTTAATATTCATAGCCCTTCTATACAGGCCTAATGTATCTAATTTGGAGAACAAACTAGCTAGCTACATGAAGCACCATACTAAGCTTCAAAATGTTGTTAATGCTCTTATGGCTGTTAGTGTTAATTTGAGATGTTAAAGGTTACTGCACAGACATAGTTGAGATGATAAAGGTTATTGGCCAGACATGGTTCAAAATGATCCTTGAAGCCAACTGGTCTTCATGTATTTACCTTGAGTGCATATGGCTTGGGTCCACAGCATATAACTACCTCTAAAGGTATGAAACATCATACCAGAAATACACAACCAAGCTTGGTTCATTTCAAAACCAAGCTGGGATATTTCCAAAAAGGAAGGCTAAGAAGTGAAAGGTTAAGAAAACTTTGAAACTGAGATCCTGACTATGAAGTGGTGCTTTAGTTCCATGACTTTGACTGAGAGTTATTCCAGCTAACCTGGTATTCGGCTTGGTGCAAAGTATTATTTCCTTGCAATGGGAGCAAATATTTATGCCATGACCAGACTGCAGCACAGGCCCATAATAACGTTAAATGCATTTTGAGTGGTGATAGCTGCCCACATGGAGACTTTATATAGTGTAAACAGAACATATTATTTTATAGGAACAATATGCTTTGAGATCTATTTATATGCTCACAGTTCACAGTATGGTTCACTTTTAAAAAGAGATTTTTTGAAGCTCCAGCAGGAAGAAATTGGGCATCCCTCCGTTTCTTCTAATCTGGCACTCTATAATTGAATCTATCTGATATGATGTTCACCAGGGATTACATTCTTGGATATGAAATTCGTACAAAGACTATTGATTTCTTGGTTCTTCGTCTGCTTCAAGAGGCGGACTCGTTGGTCCTCACACCACGAACGTAATATTTAGTTCGAATGCTTCAGGTAAGCATTAAGGATCTTCTATAAGAATAGTGGAGATTAACAAGCAAGGCTCTTGCGGTGCTTTACCAAAAAAAGAAAGGAAAAAACACAACTGTTTACCATATTGCATTACAACCTAAGTTTCTCCACTATACGCAATTTTCATTTTCATTCCTAAGAATATTCTTAGGACCTTGACCAAATAATCACTTTTTGTGATTCCTCTCATCAATAACATTGTTTACAAGCCACTTTGGCCCTATTTGACCTCCAACCCAGCTTACAAGAATCACTCAATATCAAAATGTTAATATTCCTAAAAATTACTCATGACATACATTTTTGCTCTCCAACATTTAATACTCAACACTTCGTTCCATTGCCAAATGCCATCTTGCACTTTGAAATCTAGATATTTAGTATGATATCATGTTAGGATAACATGCTAGCCATCCTGGACTTTGAAATCTAGATATTAGTACGATATCATGTTAGAGAACACGCTAGTCAATATGTATTGTAATGGAGTTTGTGACGAAAGAAAGCTCTCAATGAGAATTCTACCATTGAAATGGCATTTTTTCCTAGATTTGTTTGAATGTCAATTATTATGCAACCATGCCCTTTTAAGGTCTTCTAAAATACATAGGAAACTTCTAAGGTGAATTCCACATTTTAAATTCCACTTTAAGATACACTATGAGGCATTGTCGTTTGAGAACCAGTTGGAGATGGTTTTCACCCCAGGTTCAAGGTGACACAGATTCCCTTGCAGTGCATTTAGAAAAGAGAAATGTTCGCGGTGGCCAAGACCGCGGCGATAATTTCTGGTAATAATTTATTGTTTTCCCTCTCATAATTTTCTATTAGTCGTGCATTTCTTCCTTCCACCCCTAGTCTTTAAATTGTCGCTTTCATTGGAGGTTGTTTCCCAGTTGGTGGTGGTTTCTTTCCATGAGTCTTTGCATTTTTGTGGCCATTGGATAACTCTTTTATTGTCTTCAACATGAAGTTCTTATTTCCATAGTGAACGTTTCTAAGGTATGCTTTTGTTTCTGATTTTGCCCTTTCATAACATGGACGCTCTTCTTTCTTGTTACATTGCAAAGTTCTATTTTCTCTTCTTGCCATGCCTTTTGCATTTCTAAAAGTTTTCTTATCTTGCATTTTGTATTGCCACAAAGTATGTTCCCTGTTTAGTTCAAATTGTTAACCTTCTTGCTGCATTTTTTTATCTCTAATATGGCAGACGATTTCTACTACATCCTTTTTTCTGGTTTATTTGCATTTGTCTGTAGCTTGTCTGCTAGTAGTGCTCCCTTTTTATTCCTTTTTAATCTGAAACTTGTATACATGCTTGGTCATTTATGCTAGCATCAAATTATAGTACAACTTTTTTCCCTCAGCCGTTGGCCTTTGGTACTGAAATTTATTGGATATGTCTTGTCCTTTGCTCTACTGTAACCTGTCTCTTGCAACTGAGTTTCCACCACCAACATACTTTACCTTTCCAGGTTTTCCTTTTAAAATTGTCATTTGCTTGCTTTAACTTATTCCTGTAAATCGTTACTTTTTCTTGAATTCATATTGCATTTTCTTTTGTCCTTTATTTCTTTTATCCTTTGGTCATGTTTATGATGGTTTATTTGAATTTTCTTCAAATTGTATGATTGTACTCGTGGTTCTTGCTTTATTGCATCTCCTTTGTCACTTCACTAATCATATTAGCAGCTGCCTTACGAATTACGCACAAAATAGCTAGTTTTTTTGAATACAAGTAGAGATGAGCATAACGAGATATACCTGGTGAAATGCACACTTGGAGTTTCGTATGACATCTAGTTACAAGAGAGCAGAGCTGATTGGTGTAGATGTATTTGAAAATATTTAAGAGAGCTTATTTTGGAAAGTACGTTCCTAAGAATTTATGGTGTTATCATTCTTAAGGTTTCATTTCTGTTCATATCTATGTTTCAGCTTTGACATGGATAACAACTGGGTGGTGGCTATGATACATGCAGTTCCCAGTTCTAGTTACTATTTATAACTTAAGCTCCTGGATGGTCTGCAGGTACCACGCCTCTGCCCTTGAGCAAAAATGTAGATACATGCATTGAAATTTAAGGATGTGGTGAGGTTTTTGTTGTAACTCTACTATGCTGCCAACATATATTACTTTGAGCTAGTTGAAACATGCAATTTTAGGTTATTTTATGAGTTCAAATGTTGTACTTGTTCCATAATCAGGTTATGAATTTAAGTGGCTTTCCTCCCCCCCTCCCAACACACATACACACGCGCGCGCGCGCGCACACACACACACATGCACACTCTCCATGTTGCAACACAGATCCCAAGCACCCAAAAAACGAAATACATATACCAGTACCTAGTTATTATTCATAGCAACATTGTGGCACCTCCCCATAGTGTCTACCCTTCACAATTCCTGATAGGGACGAGCCCGGGCCAGGTTCATGGGTGCCCGCATATGCTGGCGCTCACTAGTGCTGACCTCAACCTCTTCCTATTCCATATGGAAAACAATCTCCTCCAATGCTGCAAACAATTGACCTAGCTGTATCATAAACAAGTGCATCGAGGCTGCCACAGACTCTGCAAGTATGTTAATATTGACAATGCTTGACACCACTTCAAGCACAACTTGCATTCGCTCCTCATTCGGAGAGAAGACCATGGGAAAAGGCATTGCATTGTGGATCATGCCGTGCATGCTTGGGCTAGGCGTAGCAGGCCTGTGCGAAGGGAAAGCAGAGGCCTCTTCATCACTTTCTATGTCAATCACGTCATCCCAACTGGCAGTCTCAACCCCATGACTCTGACAAGCCTGCTGCTAGCAGCAACCCCATTCTGCCCCCACCAACAACATCCCCATTCTCCATCCCAAGTCGCCCATGAACATGCTCCATGTCTATTCCATACATATGGAAAGAAATGCAAACAAATAAGGAACATGAAAGTGAAATAAACCATATGTACAAGACCTACAGCCAGCCCTGACATCCCCAACTCATCCGACCGCCATTGTGTAATCCATGCTATCAATGGGAATGAAATCAGTCCCCAACATGTCCACCATGGCTTCAAGCTTGTACTCGCCATCCTCCCCTCCATGAAATTCTCATCCATATCTCCAGGCATCCTAACCTTGTCCGAATACCATTTCTGAGCTTTGCCTATCCTTTGAATTTGTTTCATTCCATTCCATTATTCTAGATATTATTGGAATCGCATTAGATCTAGGATCTTCCATAGAACTCTAAACTATCACTAGTGCCAATCAACATCCAACAACTCTATATTTATGATGTCTATTCATGTTATTCTACATATTGATTCCATTCCTAGTCATTCCACACTTGGCATTCCATTACATCTACACATAGGATTATATTTAAAAAATTTTATTCCACCTACAAACTCCATTACATCTATCTAATCCACATGTTTATGACTAATGCCCGGCAGTGCTGGGCACATATTTTAAAAAATTAGTATTTTTGAAATTCTCTTGATTGATATACATTGCAAAAACAGACGAACAGTAATAACATATTCTTATCAACTGCTATCTACTGTTTCCAGTTAACATATCATGATGTATTTACCATGGTTCAGTCTTAAATGTCGAAAAGGCCTTGCAAATTTCAAAGCAGTCCTCCAAAAGACACAAGTCCTCATGATATACATCTTTCTCATTTTTCCTTGAGATATGCAATATCAGACTGCTTTCAATTATATGGTTCCTACTTGCTTCAAGTCTTTGATGTAACATCAATTTTTTCTTTTTCATTTTTCTTCTCGAATTCATGCTTGCATTACGGCAGCCATTCATTTGTCCTGTTATCCTGACAATAGCTTATGGAGAACTAGAATACGAAGTATCAAGATTAAGGCCATAGTCAACATAGAGTTTGTAAGGTATCAATTCCATGAAGCTAGGCATGGATTTGAACCACTTTCAATCCTCACTATTCTTCACTATTCAATCCTCTTTGCTTTGAATGGTAGAAGTACAAGATGACAAAATAGGCATTATTTGCAGTTGATTTGCCCTGTTAGCTCTAAGTTTTGCGTCATTTTCAATTTTGAGATCTAATACTTTGATTGCAAAGGCATGCTACAATTTTCTTCCTTCTTACATGTGATTTCGTCTGCCACATTGATGCTACATCATATTTGAAACTTCTGATATATCATACTTGAAGCTTTTGTTCCACGCCAAGGGCATATTGATATTTTTCTGTCATTTAATATCATCTTCTGCTAGAGGATTAAATAAACAATGCTTTCTTACTAAACTTACATTTATGATTGTGCTTTTGTCAAGAATGGTCTTACATGAATTTTGGGAGAGGTTCAGGTAATCACACTTAAGTAGCAGTAGTATTAAAAGTTTCTGATATCAGTTGTACTAGGATGTTTTCTAATTCACACAAGAAATATTGGTCATAATATGAACCACTATATGAAGATTCCTCCCAATCTGCGCTCATTAATTCACTACCTAGGAACATAAAAAATCGATTCTCGAGCTGCGACTCGCATGACACAACAACGCCCGAATGGATGGGGCTTTTCTATTCATCCCAGCAGTGTAATTACAATGGTAGAGAGTGGGTAGCTGCATATCGCAAGCTACCCAAAAAACAAAAAATACAGGGAATATCCAGTCATAACACATGGACCCCAAAATACAAAAATATATCATAGATGTTTGGCTAGTGTACCTGCCTAGGGCTTATCACGGATTAAAAAACCAGCCCTTCGGTTTTCGAGGAAAACCCTAGCGATAAGCCCCTAGGCGTTAAAATTAGACAACGCCCACCGCTAAACTTCCCAAAAACCCACGCCCAAAAGAAACCAAACGCCGCGGTAACGCCTGCATCCGATAAGACCACAAACACAATAGAGAAGAACAAAAAAAAACAAAAAGCGAGGGGTCGATTAGCGCCACGCTTTAACAACATATATAAACAAAATACTTAAGGGAGGGAGGGAGGGAGAGCATAGAACATAACCCAAACATCACCCGGGCTAAGAGAAAGCTACCATGAGAAGTCAAGGCGAATGCGTGAAGAAATAGCGATCCCCTAACCTGATGAGAGGTCCGGAAATGCATGCAATGCATGCAGTAACGATGTAACTCTTGCATGCTCGTCTGCTCGAGAATCGCGATCCGTCGATCGACCGCATTTCGAAATTACCGCATGACACAACAACGCCTCAAAAGAAGAGAACTTCCCGCCGATCCGAGATGAAGGCTCAAGAATTGCCCCATAGTGGAGGAATGCCGAGGTAGAAGCCAGACGAGAAGGATAGGAAGAGATACGAAAGATAGGAAACGCCAGAAGGGATGCGCCAGAAAGGTCAACGCAGCCAAGGTAGAAGAGAACCGAGAACGATAAGAAACGCCAGAAGGGATACGCCAGAAAGGTCAGGTCGAAGAGAAACAAGAATGATAGGAAATGCCACGAAAGGTCAACCCATGCAAGAGGAAGCCCCTCCTCTGCATGAGAGCATAGAACATAACCTGAAACACTGCTGGGCGAAGAGAAAGCGCCGATGAGAAGTCGGCGAATGCGAAGAAATAGCGATCCCCAACCGGATGAGAGGGTCTAAATGCATGCAATGCATGCAGTAACGATGCAACTCTTGCATGCTCGTCTGGCTCGAGAATCGCGATCCGTCGGATCGATCTGCATTTACCTACTACAAATGCGTATTCTATGTAATATTTATAACATTGAAAAAGCATTGTTTTCATTGATTGCAAATTCGTCTAATTAATTAAAATAAAATATTCTCTCTATTTCATCAAAATACGGTGCTATTGGATACGAGGGCGGAGTGTCTGCTAATCGGTTTTCGGTTGTCCTAAGTTTAGACCACTTAACTTAGTTGCCGCCAAAGTGAAACGAGGGATCTTGCATCCACACGGAACGCCGTATATCCCAAGCGAGATGTGGTTAATGTGGCCACCCTGTATCAGCCACGAAGAACAGCGNCGGTTTGAAGCCCAAAAACTAACAGTTTTTGGCATTTTTTGGTCGATCCGGCTCCATTCTGCCTCAAATCTCTTCC
The DNA here is from genome assembly GCA_021234155.1 of Isoetes taiwanensis. Classification (NCBI taxonomy): domain Eukaryota; kingdom Viridiplantae; phylum Streptophyta; class Lycopodiopsida; order Isoetales; family Isoetaceae; genus Isoetes; species Isoetes taiwanensis. The sequence goes on along the minus strand of JAJEKV010000886.1, from coordinate 23,223 downwards.
TCTCTTCAGCAATCTAGCATAAAAGGAGCTGACAAAGCGATTGGCATGGTTTTTAGATCGAATCAAACTGCCCATGGAGCGTAAAGAACCGGTAGATTGAAATTCCCCCCCCACACAGTATGAAGCCTGGTTTTTTTGGCCACACATCTAGCTTGAGATATATGGAGTTCCCACATCCACACTGCTATAAGGCGAAACGATGACATTTGTGCATGTGAGTACAGTTGTTTTCTGGATCATCTTTTTCGCATCATTGCGTTTGCCCACTTCCAATAAATGTTTACAGCATATTTTTTCACTCACTAGTAGAATATAATATAGTTTGTAACGTTTTTTGTAACAGAAAATACATTAATTAGTATTTTTTTATTTGCGTCACAAAAGGTGATTTGTGACGCGTTACCAACGAAGAACCACTTGTAACACGTTACAAAATTTTATTCTGTCACGCGTTACTAATGCAATATTTGCGACGTGTAACAAAATAATAATTGTCGCGCGTCACTAATTAACTTTTATACCACGTGTATTTGTAGTTGTCACGCGTCACGAATGATTTTTAATAATTACCATGGTTCGTTGTCACGGGTGTCAATTGCAAATAAATTAAATTAAAAAAAAGGGGGGGGGTGAATATCTCTAAGGAGTAAAAGAATACAATGAAAAAATTGATTACATGATACAAAATAATGTATACAAAAAAATATGGTTCAAATTGTTTCAACATGTTTATGCAGCATAGCTACTGCTCCTATCATCATCTCTATCAAAATAATCCCGACGCATGCGTATCTTCTATGCCAAGGGGAATGCTATCATTAGCAGAATCCACGTTACGAGCATCAATATCGCCCCCTGCAAAAGAATTATGATTAATAAACATCAAGGATCAATTTGATATCACTGAGATCCTTGGGATCACCTTTGTACATGCTAAAATGCTGGGCATCTTCTTTCAAACACCACAACATGCTGTCCGTGTGGTCTGCATAGGCAAGATTGATCAGAACACCACTCATATAATAAACAGACAAATCAGAATCTTGATCCATTCACATTAATTGTAAAACCTAATGAAGGTAACATGAATATGAAAAGCATATTATTAAACCAAAATAAAAAACTTGTATGATGTGAAGAACACTTTCCAAATACAATTTGAGCATCAACAATGTGTTATAATACAAAGACTCTACACTCTAAAAATGAATGTTAAAAATGTAATTTAAAATCCATCTTATAGAGAAATACCAGTGGGCTTCCAGAAAATAAAAAAAATTCCATGCTCACTGGTCAATTAAAGTCAATGTGTTCTTTAGACGTGCAAGCAGCTTTGTCGAGCTATACCCAGCCTTTCCATGTCGCTGACTCTCTGTGAGATAACCTTTGGCCTGCAATGTTTTTCCAAATCTTTCATAATAGAGCTGAGGCAATGAAGCTATTGAAATGGGTGCCCCCCTACTCCGCAGAAGCTGTTGCAACTCCATCTCCAATCTTCCTAAAGAGTAGTTGCTCTGCACCTGCAAGATCCCATGAGGCTGGAGAAGAAGGTGAACCTTCCCTATTGCAACCATGCAAAAAGCGGCAAGTACTACCATGCTTGTAGTAACCTCGTGCAAAATAAAGACATGGCTTTCAAAGAACACAGGTCCCCTATTATGCACTGGCAAGGACCCTAGATTTGCCAGCAATAGTGCAAGAATAGGCGTACCTCGGGAGGGCTCGTGCAACTAAAGAACAAGTCCAATTGGTATGCTGAAAATGGGGGAACATCTAGTCTGCCTTTGCAATTCGTGTATCATGGATTCTTGAAATTAATTCGTCTCAGACTACAAAACCATATCCTTAGAATTAATAATGTGAATAAAATCATCCAAATTTTATTACCTCTGGTCGTATATGGCCCACTATGATAACCCTTAGCTCCTCTCCATAGAAATCCTCCGGAAACTAATGCAACAACCATGGTTCCTGCTCAAATATTTTATTACAATTGGATGCAAACCAGCAAGGGCATTCCATGCACATTGTAGCCACATCTGATTCTAATTAAATTCAAATGGGGATCATGGCACAAAGCATCACAGCATAGCAACAGCAGCGCATAGCTATAGCAATTGCATAGCAAGTCTATTTACTGAGCTAAACAGAGAAGAAGAATCAAAATACAGGATTGGAGACTTAGGAAATATGTTAACGCTCGTGCACAAGTCTTATTTTACAAACAACCCCTAGTGTAGCACATGCATTCTTGCAAAGTAATAGACATCACTTGAATTATGCACATACCACTGTTTTCTCGGTGTTCCCAAAATATGGGTTCCAGCCAATGCTTGTTACCATCTTGTAAACCCCTCTATTTGGAAGTCCAGCCCAACCCATATAAACACCACAAACTGACCCAGCCAGTTGGCTTGAGAATGCTGGGGACGGAAGCTTAGTTGTATTGTACACAGAATTTTTCATTATAAGAGATGGATAAAACCATCTGGTGGAATCAGTATTATAACTCTTACATTCAACATACCAGTTGGAATTCCAAGCATCTTAGATTCTCGGCCAAACCCCTTCATAACGGATCCATAAATGTATCATGGATCAATTGGCAGCACATTTTCCACCCCTGTAAATTGTTAGATTTATCAGTAAAAGATAAAATTACTAAATGCGGCTTACAACAATAAATAGATGACAGAAGACTGTATTCTTTGAGTCAATTAAGAAAAAATGATGCACAACCTTCAAATGAGAACTCGATAAAACTGATGCACAACCCTCAAATGAGAACTCGATCAAGAAAAGAACTCAGAATACAATCTGCTGCAGCATCCAAAGGATGCATAGCTCCAGTTCTACATTTCATAAGTTAGACATTTTCCACACATAACATAATAATGTTGGCTTTGAGAAAGACATAAATTAACAATGGATAAACCATAACCCGTCTGTAAATAATACTTTCAACATTGAAGGATTAAGTTACAAAACTATATCAGTCACTCCATTCATACACTTAGCATGGGCAAGAAGAACCTCCAACTTATACATCAACTCCTAAAATGTGTCCACTGATAATGAATTTCTGCATATATATAAAAGCTTGGCGGAAGCCACTTCTCATGCATGACCCGATGTCGAATGGCACGCAAAATGGAAAAGGCTAGTTTCGGATCGCATAACCATATGAACAGAAGCATTTAGGCTCGAGTTAATGGATTCCAAACACAAGCACCTTTTCTATGACAGTTTTGGAAAAGTTGCAGCTTGTATCAAGTATATTTATGAGACCATTTTGGAATGAACTTGACAAACTTGAAATTGATAACCATACTTCCCTGTACCATACTTCCCCTTCCAAACCAACCTAGAACACAACTAGTAGCACAACTATTTACCTACAAATAACGGCAATATCTGCTAAAGATTCAAGCATATTAATGCGCAGCACTGGAAAATCTGAAAATATCCAATGCTAAAGATTCAAACATAATAATTCGCAGCATTGAAAAATCTGAAAGCTTGGAAACATACCTTGGAAAGGAGATTTTGTGTAGCTACTTGGAGACAACGTCCAGTCATTTGGGTATGCTGCACTTTGGGGTACAATATGCAGATAAAAAATCTCTAACCGTGCATACATGTCTTATGAAACTTGGACGTTTAAGTGAGGCCAAAGTCATGCTCAAAAGCATTGAACCTCCCAATTCAGCTGGAAATTGCAGCAAAGATTCGTATGGGAAATCTTATGAACGTGCTCAAGAAGTACTTCATGAGATAGAAGGTATCAATATCTTGGATGAGGAACCGATTCAGAGAGGAAGTGCAAAAGAAAGCATTGGGTCTGCTGATAACAGTTTTTCCCGAAAGAAACAAAGCTTTGTTTTCCCTTTGCATTTGGAGACACTGATAATGTAATATGTACTGTTACCCCTTGGTTCTGGCCTAGTTAAGGCAATTTAAATATATAAAGAGAGGTTCAGCAAGAAGAAGTGTTCCATTACGTCAGCCTTCAATGTTTAAGACGTTCGTGAAGGGCATGGAATGCATGATAAAATGTAAAAATGATGATGTTGATTCAATTTCTTAAAGCCAGGAGGTACCTGAGTTCCAAAAATCTAATATGTGCTCCACACTTGATTTGCTCAATGTCCGCTCAAAGGTTGTTCTGGCTGCAAAATGTAGTCACTTTGTTGTGAAGTAAAACACACCGCTCCATAAAATAGAGTTGAGAAAACTCAAGACTTTATGATAAAATGACTGGCCCAAATGAGAGCGCATACCACCTGCTGCTAGTAAGAAATCTATTCCAATTGTCGTGGCTAAGCTTCACTTTACAATCAGCACCAACATAGTCCACGGAATGCTCCAATTCTCCTGAGGTGGACACAGAACTAATTAATGTGCATTAGCCATTGTTTCTTGCCGTAACTACCGCATAGATACAACAAAAAGCACGAATCACGGAAAGAAAACCCTTTGCACAAAAAATAAGCATCTATGCAACAAAAAGCACGAATCCTTGAAAGTAAACCTTCTTACAACGTAAAAATAAGTAAGCCGCGGAGACCTCCATATGCATTTGCCCTTAAAGATTGATCACTTTCTTGCTTATGTCCGGAATATTCACCCATTTAAAAATGTGAAGATCGACATCTCCGAAGTTCTTGAACGACCTCGGAAAAAGTGCACCAACTAGCAACATAAGCAATGAAAGAACTAGAAACTATGTTTTGAAATTCATTTTGCCAAGATTTCAAAATGGTATGTTAGATAATAGAGTATATAAAATAAAAAAGGCTATATCTTTCAAGCTTGCTCTAAATTGGCGATTGCCATAAATATTTTTCATTGTCAAGTCTTGGCTACTTTAAACATTTCTCATTTGCCATCTCCGGATAATATTACTTTGCATTATCTTAGGCCATACTAAAAGAATTACCTTCTGGGTTTGTTTGCATCTCACCGTGGCGGAACGACGACGAAAAAATGCTAATCAAGGCGACAGGGCGATACTTGGGTTTCTTTTAAAACTTGTTTCCGCCAGGCCGGTTTCATCAAAATTTTTCCACAAGAAAATTTTTGGAGGCTTTAGATGCGTGATGCATCAATTTTACATTAGATGTAAGGGATAAAAATACCGGAATAAAGATTAGAAGCGACTACTGAGAACAATAGAATGAGGCCCGCACCGCAAAACAAGATTGATCAAAGACCAAGGAATCAAGAAAGATTGAACAATTTTGGATTATTTGTGACTCATCGGGGCACACATTACAACACAAATTGGGATTATGTTTGTGACGATTCCTCGCCACCTGTGACTCGTCACAAGATAGTAAATTCGTATTTAGCCTTTATGTGTTGAATTGAATTGAATTAAATATTGCTCTGCTCATCCCATGGTTTAACTAAAATTGTATAAATATTTTCTAAGGTGTTATTATCTCTTTGAAACAATTTATGCCGTCAAGGTTGGAGTTCCTTTCTGCATCTCCAAAGTACAGTGCCATGCTAGGGGATATAAGAGAAATGACCGTAGGGGATTATCGAATAGTTACAATGCATTGTATTTTCAACTTTGTCATCTTTCATATTCAACACTTTGGCTTAAAAAAAGCACTTGTTAGGCCTCTATCTAGTCTAAAGTTGGTGGTATACTGTGCAAATCACCCTAATTGAGTAGATGCTATAACGAAATGTACGCACAAATATAGAAAAGTATGTGCCATCAAGGTGCATCTCCAAAGCATGTGGTGTTATTTTTAGCTACTATAACATTGTGGAACACATTTTGCTCATTGGTGCCTATGATGCTAGGGAAATATATTGGACATCATGATCTATACTTAAGTCGGCAAGATTCCATTTATGAAACCTGTGCTCTTGGTCTATAAGGTGGGTGGATCACTACACATGAATTTTACAAAAGGTTTGTATCCATAAGATGACTTGAAGTGATAAGGAACATAGTTGTAATACTAAGTTCTTCCCCGCAGTTAAATTTTATCTATAACCTAGGCTAGATATCTATGCAAATATCAAACATTGATATTTTTCACATTCGCAACTTATGCATGCATTTTGTATAAGTCTGGCATAAGGTGTTTTAGAGTGCAGGATCATGGGGTCTATAGGTAGCCCTAGCCTATAGGTGCCACCCCTAATTTAAGTGTGCTCATCTTCTTGCATGTCTACATATATAAAGTTTGCTATTCTTACCCAAATGTTACCCCTAGAACTACAATTATACTAATCCTAAATGTTTACCCCTAGAACTACATTAATATAAATGTAGAATCCTAAAAGTTACCCCTGTGATCCCGAGGGCGGGATCCCGGAGGGCGTGTGACAACTACTTTAATATAAATGTTGAGCCAACAATCAGCCCTCTCTTCCTCAAAGTATTAGTATTTGAAAAACATATAATAAGAAGAATATTGTCAAATATTTGTCAAATAGCAAATATGGCCTATTTACCACCTGTTCTTATGAGATCAATCATCGTCTTCTACATTATCATTTTGTCAATGCAATATTGCCTATTTACCACGACATTTTATCATTTTCATGCAATATTGATTTACATATAAATCTTGACCAATACAAATTTCTTGCTCTAGAGTGCCATCATCCCCATCAATATCAAGAAAAACAAATACCCCACCATTATTCATGTCCTCACCCCTGTCATCCTCTTCATTTGTTAATGTTTCTTCCACACCAATGCCTTCTACCTCAGCCACCAAGGGAACGTCACTCTCATCCTCTATACCTGCAGTATGATCATCTAATGAAGAAGGTGGTTCAATAGCTGCTTCATAATCTCTTTGTTGTCGTGGATTGACATGCATCACATATAGCCAATCTCGATCATTAGGTGCCGGATGTAGGTATACTTGTTCACACTTCTCTGGAAAAATATAAGGTTTGTTGTCTTCTGGAATCAACCGCTTGGAATTGACGAGCACTAAACCATTGGGACCTTGACGAAATGTGGCAACTTTGCCTCGGAGTTGTGCATCATACCATCTAATTCGAAACAAGACTTTAGTAAAATTCTTAAAGTCAAGATCTTTCCCACATACTCAATGTCAGCTCAATCATATTCTTGTCTTTTGCACTTGCACGCCTTTCAACTATGAAAGTAGACATAACTCCACAGTCAAAGGTGACACAAACTTCATCCTTTTCTTGCACACGAAAATGCCGCTCATTGCAAATGTATCCATTGTACATATTAGAGAAACCAAGTTAAGTCATTCTTTATAAAATATCTTAACAATAAAACTATCTTACCCATGCCGAAGGCCCATATGCAATCTGCCTCTCCTCGTCGGTCACTGAACCAACTTCATCTCTTGTTGAAGCCACGATTGTGTTTAAAAGATGATCTTCGGGTACATGATCTGGTAGTCTCTCTAGCTCAGGAGGATATGTGGCTCGTGAATGTTGCCGAAATAATTTCCGATCTAATCCTCTCGCTTGCTTTAAGTCATTGTACTTTTGCACCCATTTGGACATGCATTATTCATTCTGTACTATATACAATTTGATCGCACTAAGCTCATAGGGTTTTAGTTTGTAAGTGTGCCCTTTGCTATGTAACCTATTCAAGCCTTGTTCAGGTTGTAGAAACATCATTGCCTCTTTATCCACGTTATTAAGATATGTTATACAGCAAACTTGCAATCTTCAGCAAGCCACCCCTCACACATGCTCCCCTCGGGTTTGGCAAATTGTCTAACAAAGTCTTTAAGAACTTTCAAATTGTCTAACAATAACTTACCGCCAACAACTTGTGGTAGTCATGGGACTTGAGTCCTGCTAACTTACCATCCTTTGTCCAACACCTTTGAAATGACGAGCAATACCCAGTTGGCATCCTCACTTTCTTAATGGATTCTCGCACAATCTGTATGTCATGACTACTCATAACCCATGGTGGACGAGATTTTGGGTCTTTCAAGATAGCATTGCGACGGGAGTACACCTGTAAACAATCATCTCGAGCACCAAGTGTATCTTTCTCACCCACTATATGCTTCCATATCGAATCCGGAACATTTTTTATGATGTGCATAGGGTCCAGGAGAGATGTATACTTCAACTCTGACCAATATCGTAGCTCATAAAGTATGGAAAGACGTTTCATACCCTTGGGAGGCTTAATCTTAATGTCGTCGGGGTCTTCATATAAATCACATGCATCTTCAGCCTCCTCCCATGCCTTGTCCTCTGCACGTCCCCATTCAATTTGCCAATCTTTCGTGGTCATGCACTTTGGAATACAAGTTTCCCGGTGTGCCCCTTTTCAAAGTGGATGATCCATAGGTAAAAATTTCTCATGGCCCTCATATATTGTCTTTTTCATAGACTTATAGTATCTTGAGGTAATTTGGCCACCACAACGCACACAAGCATATTCCCCTTTTGTTTGTAAGCCTACAAATATAACAATATAATTACAAATCATTCTCCAAGGAAACAAAGAAAAATGCATACCTGTACATATATATGCTAAGGCCAGGATAGTCATGCATGGTCCACATTAAGATAGCCTTTAATAAAAACTTTTGCTCCTTAGATTTGGTTTTAGAGATATCAACCATGGGGATCCCTCCATAATTGTTGCAATTCAACAACTAGGGGCAAAAGATAGACATCAAATTGTTTTGGTTGCGATGGACCTGCATTACCAACGTTCATTAGTCAATCATTATAAGATTTCATGCATATATATGAGAAATTTGTTAATGAGTGGCAAAAGTGCAAACCTGGAATAATCATACTCAACGATCATAGTCATGCTTATAATCACGATCATTACTTCTTTCCTCAAATATACAATTGATTGACTCTTTATTACTACCACAACTATTTATCAACCCTGCTATATTGCCATGTTCTTCAACGCGACCATTTCTCTTATCCTCGCTACGGTCCAACCTAGTCTCCATGGTGCATGCATTGCTATTGCAGCCATAAACCATCATGCGAAAAGAATAATAAGTTAAGGCCTCCCACTTTAATGCATTATATTCTAGGCCTCCATAGATCATCAAAGGAATAACTGTACCAAAGCGAACTTGAACATCTTGGGCAATGAATAACCCTCTTCCGACACTTGGAATCGTTGACTGTTTTACTATATATCGACGACCCCAATAATTGAATTCCTCACCTAAACTCGGTAATGGACCAATAAACAGACCCAATCTTCTGCGGTTATATGCCTTATTAATTTCTCAATCTCATGAGGCATAACTAGATCGGGTATATCACAACCTATAGCATAGTTTCTATTTCCACTAAAAACATCCATACGCAACTTCTTGCGGATCCTATAACAAGAACTACTCTGTGCGGAATCCATCTTATCATCAACCTCTATGTGCCTCCAAACTCCCTTCGAAAAATTAATTGTAGTTTGTTGTGTTAAAGTCTGTTAGAATACCAATAGATGTATTTTATGATACAAATAAGAAGTAATGTGCATATTCTAATGGTTGATGCATAGATAGATAGATAGATAGATAGATAGATAGATAGATAGATAGATAGATAGATAGATAGATAGATAGATAGATAGATAGATAGATAGATAGATAGATAGATAGATAGATAGATAGATAGATAGATAGATAGATAGATAGATAGATAGATAGATAGATAGATAGATAGATAGATAGATAGATAGATAAACTAGCCAATAAACCAAATAAGGGTGGATTACTAACATGTCCCTCTGGTGGAGCTAAATTGTAAGGTATACCAAAACGACTACAAAAGTTCTCGGGAGCTTTCCAATAGGTACCAAATGACTTAAGATGCCGCTCAATCGTCGTAGACAATCGATTATGTTGGCCCACACAAGATGCACATCAATATACTTCAAACTCATCAGCACAATGTCCTCTAGAAGCTTGTGATATTGCACTAGGATCTAGCATACCTGCCTCAATAAGCTCTTTTAATCTTCTTCTCCTAGTGATTGCAGGCAAATCTACAAATAAATCATCCATGGTGCCTAAGAGGGAAGCTCAATCCTCGGCGCCTAGAAGAACTCAAATGTGCGCCTAGAAGAACTCAAATAGCAAGTTTCCAATGGCTATATTTACTAAAAATCTTTATAACATGTACAAAATAGTAATATTTGTCACACGTTACAAATGAGACTTGTAACGCGTTACAAACTTTAATGCTTGTCACACGTTACAGATTTAAGTTGTAACTCATTACACAATTTACTATTTGCCACACGTTACAAACAAGTCTATACAAATTTTAGTAGCACGTTACAAGTATACAAGGTGTGCCACCCGTTACAAAATACAATGTTTTCTATCACGTGTGACAAATCTAAAATTGCGTTACAAATTAATATGCGTTACAAATCAATCCGTTACGAACCCCCATTAGCCCTTGTAGTGACTGCAGACAACTCTGCAAATCAATCTTACTCCTAACATAGCATAGTAGGTTGTAGACCTTTTCATAAGGCATATACTATGTTGCCATCCATTCAATGTGTTGATTCCTTAAGTTATTTCCTTTTCTTGAAAATATGAGATGTATATCTTTGTTGCAAGGTAAGGAATTTTGTCGCACCGTTTATGACACACAGACCTTCGTTTTATGTCCATGAAACGAATGACTTGCTGTTTTTTTTAATTCAGGATTATAAGTTTATATATCTTAACTAAATGTCACTGTACTCTCAGAGTGTTGTTTACTGATGCAATTTATTTTGAGAATATGACTATTCATTTTTTGTAACAAAAACTGTTATAAAAAGGCAACGAGAGCTCCTTATAGCTTTCACCTTTTTCCATGATTAGACCTTTATGGGCCTATATATTGTAACATATTTTATACAATAAACGTGTCTTCTTCTGTGGTTCATATTTCTCTCACTTGTGTTTTCCTAGTAAACTAGTAAAGTTCAACATGGTATCAGAGCATTAGATCAAAGGGAGCCTGCTCTGTAAGTTTTAGATTTTGCGAATCTGTCATAGTAGAAAGACATCCACGTTTATCAGTTTGTTCGCTGCTGTGTTTTCTTTTTAGTTTATCTAGACCCAGGTAACTGGAGCCGATCACTAAGCAATCAGTGAAGGCTTGAGGCCGTAGACACTGGATTGTGGTGTCTTTGCAGCCAGCGGCCTCTACAAGCTCTAACTCTTCTTATAAACCTTTGAAGTCGTCTCTTAATCCATTCTTGGTTTGATCTAGTTGTTTTCTTTTTCTTCCGAATGCTTATGGAGCTGCTATGGCAGTCGCAAATTCTTGTTTCCAGACTGGATGGGTTCTGAATCTAGCTTTTGTATGTCTTGCCAAGAATCATACCTGATAAACCGACCTGAGTTCTGTTGATTCCGGCCAGTTTCGCCGCTTCCATGTTAAGTTCCGGCCATATTTGATGAGTCCGCCCTGTTCTGCGCAGTTAATAGTTTCTGATCTACCTTTTAAACTCTTTTTGCCGTTTGATTTGAAGGTAATCGATAGACTAGTTGGGTAAAGTTATACCCCGTTACCCTAGAGACCCAGGTTCGAATTCGGCTGAAACCTAATTTTTACTTAACCTTTTCTTTTTAACTTTATGAAGTTATATTGCTCCTTACATATATACCGAGTATTCTACATAGGGTTCTTGCTTGTAACTAATGATTGTTGGAGCGTTTTTCTTTAGAGCTCAACTGAAATTTTTTAGATGATCGACTGTAGTTTTTAATTTTTCCAGAAAGATCTGTTGAATCAGCAGTTGATAGGTGTTTCACTCGCTTTGTAGTCTTGTTGGCCATGAAACAGCTATAGTGAGTTTTAGTTCTGCATAATTGTTGATCGTCGCCAGCTTTGCAGCTGACTTTTGTATCTAGCTACTAGTAAGGTTCTAAACTAAAAAGTTAGAGGATCATAGTAGTGGTCTAACAAAAATTCAATTACAATTGCATTGTGAAATGGATTACATTATAGATGCATTGGAATCATGCTTTTGATTGATAAAAACTTGCATAACATGCGTATTAAACCTATCAATAGGATATTTAGCATTGCAAGTGCTTGAAGATATTTCATGATGATTGAAATGGTATTATATGATGCACATTGTCATGTTGCACACGCTTGATGATTTAATTAAGTGTTACATGAAGTATTAATATTGGAAACTTCATTTGAGCTATGCCTGGACGATCATGCCAGATATCTGTATTAGTGGATGTAAATGCTATAAACTGCAATTGTTGATCTAGCATTCTATAATCTTTGATAGAATGATGATGGTCTATCATTGAGTAGTATTGCATCAATAGATATCACGTGGATATGTTATTATGACCTCGATATAGAACTGCTGATGGTCTATCATTGAAATCTTGCATCAATGGATGTATATGAGGCATGTGCTATTGGGAAGCAACATGTGCGCAGGTGTCTTTGTTGGAAAGCAACGTGTGAGGGCATGTCTTTGTTGGGAAGCAACATCGTCTTCAAGCAACGTGTGAGGCATGTGCTGTTGGGAAGTAACATCGCCTTCCTTTCAATGCGAAAGGCAAATGTGCAATTTAGCTTTGGGAGCTTATACATACCCCTCAGCAAAATAGTGTTGATGAGTGTCATAATCATATGATAATCAATGTTGCTCAATGTATGCTACCTAATATGGAACAAAAGTCGCTAAATCCTAATGTGGATAATAGACCTCCTCATCTTCAAGTTGTTCATCTTTACATCCTCATGTTTGGAATGAGCTTGTAAATCCTGAAGTGGAAGATGATTTTGTACATGAGTTTGATTTGTATGATGGCACTGATGAGGATCATGATGGTCTACTAGATGTGACTCCGATATGAAGGCAATGGAAACCCACCAAACAGATCTTGAAATATCATGAAGCTTTAGCTACTAGTGCAGATCCGGTTATGGTGAAAGAGGATATGTCTTCATTACAAGCCAGAAATTGGCGTATGGAAACTTGAGAGTATTGCTGGCATTTATCGCTCAGTTTGATTTGCTTGTACATCAAATGGATGTCAAAAACTGCGTTTCTTACTGGAGAATTTAGTGAAGTGATATACATGAATCAACCAAAAGGTTTTGAAATTTCAATGTGATTGCGCTTTATATGGGTGACACTATTTTGGCAATCAAGAGATTCTGCATTTAGGTTTATTATCAAATCGCAGGAATAGATATTAGAAATTTGTAGCACTCGGATTTTTTCCTTTGTGACCACCAAAGGTTTTTTTCATCCGAGTGCGAGACCAAATTTGCAGGTGGGGAGATTATCTATGAGTTGTGAGTTGCAATATTTGGTCTTCATTCTTGGACACGATATTTTCTATATCTTATTTGGTGAAAGACTAAAGTCGCAGGTGGGGTGTTATAAAAAGGCAACGAGAGCTCCTTATAGCTTTCACCTTTTTCCATGATTAGACCTTTATGGGCCTATATATTGTAACATATATTATACAATAAACGTGTCTTCTTTTGTGGTTCATATTTCTCTCACTTGTGTTTTCCTAGTAAACTGGTAAAGTTCAACAAAAACTGTAAGGAGTTTTGCCTCAACGTTAGATCAGATGAAAGGCATGCATTGCGATTAGATTACGATTATATATATCTTAGGATAGGCAGATTTTGCAGTGTTTCTGGTATCATGGGCAGGCAGAGACTTTTATATGACAGCTTTAAGAACATTACATAATAAGGAGGAGACTATTGGTGGAGCTAAGACCTTGGTGGATGCCCCATTTCCAGTGATTCCACAATGGCCATACTTGTTTGATAAAGTCAAAGTGAGCACCCCTGCATCATATTAAAGACGTTTTAAGTCTCACAGAATGTTGTTTATTAATGCAATTTATTTTGGGTCACTAATAGAATATATTGTAGATTTGGTTGGCACCTAGCACACAGTTACAAAACTAGAGTACTCCATAAATTATATTGTAGATTTGATTGGTAAGTTACCTAGCACACGGGTACAAAACTGGAGTACTCCATTCAGATGCATTTTTGCTAGCCAACAATATTATCTAAGCAGAGGCCCTGATCTTTATTAAGCAAAATGCCATAGAGCAACATAGATCAGCACGTTTGGAGAGGGTGGCCGCATAGCCCCACATTAGCTTCGAAGCTTGATGCATTAAACTTTGCCAACACTTCTCCCTCTGGTATCTTCCCGCTTAATTTGTTGTGGGACAGATCCAGAAAGGTTAATAATTTTACCTCCAAGAATGACTTAGGTATTGAGCCACTCAGTCCATTCCTTGACAAATCTAGATATTCAAGACGTGACAAATTTCCTAGACTTGATGGTATTTCTCCTGTAATCTTATTCTGGACGGATCCAAATGTTCCATCCTCACTAGTCTTCCAATGCTGGATGGTATGCTGCCTGTGATCTTGTTATTGCTAAGACTGAGCTCACCTAGGTAACCCATATTGCTAAAATCTGGCGATATACTACCTGTAATAGAGTTAAATGATAGATCTATAACAGCCGTACCCTCATCAAAATCACCATATCCGTCGGATTTAGCCCTGCTTAACCAGCTTGGTATGGGACCTTTGAGACCACAACGTCGAAATAAATAATTATTACATTGCCAATGGTTGTAATCCCTTGGATGGATTCAAATGTAAACATATTTCCATTCAATCGCAGGACTAGCAGGTTCTTAATGATCTTTAAGTTAGAAGGAAGGGCAGTAATTTTGTTATAGCTCAGATCTAACCAACGAAGATTGGCCAGTTTTTTGGCAAACCCAACTGGAATGGGACCAGAAAAAGAGTTATTGCTGGCATAAAAGTACCCAAGGCTGTCAAGGAGGCCAAAAGAAGCAGGCAGTGTGCCAGTGAAGGCATTATTGCTCATATCAACGGAGTGGAGATTACTGAGCAGGCCAATGGATGGAGGAAGTGGACTAATGAAGGCATTATTCTGAATTTCTATCCTGTCCAGATTTGGAGTTCCTTTAAATATATTGGGGATTGAACCTGATAAACCTGTGCTTGATAACTTCAACCCTTTTTAATGCATTGAGGCCCTCGAAGGAGGAAGGAATCGCATTGCACAGGATACACGGATTGCTTGAGAGATGGAGTTCTTCCAACTTGGAGAGCTTTCCGGAGATGGAGGAAGAGACCCCGTGAAATTATTTTGGTTTAGATAAAGGTACCTCAGCTCCAACAGACCACCTATACTTGCAGGAATGCTTCCTCGAAGAAAATTCTCTGACAGGTCTAATAGTCGAAGACGATGGAGTGAACCAAGTGCTGAAGGAATAACCCCTTTTAGATTGGCTGATCGAAAGTGAAGTATTATGAGCTTTTGAAGCTTGGATATGCTTGGAGACAAAGTCCCTCTAATGCTGCAACCAGACAAATCAAGCTCTTCGAGGTTAGAAAGATGAAAAAAAGACTGTGGAAGGGGCCCAGTGATGCCTTCATTGCCCGAAAGATCAAGCTTTCTAAGTTTTCTGAGCTTGGATATGGATGAAGGAATGGGACCTGCAAAGATAACTCTGCAATATAGGGTTTGAAGATCAGGCAAGTCTCCCAAAATCCCCAGTGCAGAAGTGGGGCCTAGATTGGATGGATCAGAATAAGGAATGTGAAGGTCTGTTACTCTACCTGTGGTAGTATTGCAAGTAACCCCATTCCAACCACAAGCGGTTTTTCCTTTCCAACCAACGAGTTAGGGAAAGCCTTGAGCTCAGCTTTGAACTTGAGCAAGGTCGGCTCTGAAGCCGAGCATTGTGTTCTTTGCACGAAGAAGGCGGCCCACAATAGGAAGCGATGCAACAAAAAAAACGTTTCATTTGGACAAGATAAGAGGAATGAATCATTGGAGCATAAATATGATGGAGTTTCATTGTTTTGCCCATACCCCTTAATTAAAAGTTGCTTTAGAGACAATGTTTTACGCAATATAATATGGTATTATAATGCTCTCGTGATCTTGTGAGTGCTCTAAACTAACGATTTGGATAAGAGAAGGATTACTTATTCTTGCAATTGAGAAGATAAGGGGAATATGAATCATTGGAGCATAAATATGATAAAGTTTGTTTGTGCTTGAGGCCACCTCATTGTTTTGCCCATACCCCTACGCAATATGCAATATGGTCATAGGTCATATTGCATGTAAAAAACATTATGCGTAAAGCAACTTTTATTAAGGGGTATGGGCAATTAATTAAAAGTTGCTTTTGCGAGACAATGTTTCTTGTTTTTGCAATATGACCTATGACCATATTGCGGAAGGGGGTATAAGGCAAAACAATGAGGGTGGCCTGAAGCACAAACAAACTCCATCATATTTATGCGTTCCAATGATTCATTCCCTTATCTTCCCCATTGCAAGAATAAATAATCCTTCTCTTATCCAAATGTTGACAGTGTAGAGCACCTCGTGCATCACGAGCTTGTTTGTGCTTCAAAGCCACCTCATTGTTTTGCCCATGTCCCTTAAATGAAAATTGCTTCTGAGACAATGTTTACGCAATTTTCAAAGGGAGAAATGGACCCGGCGATGGGAGGTATTGGCGAGGCGTGGGTATGGTGACATGGCTTCTTTGCTTCGGCAAGCTGCTGCAGATCTGGTCTGGATCGAGGGGCCAGGTTACGCCTCCACAAATCGCCCGACTCACTTCAACTTTGTTAGGAAGGCAAAATCGGCAAAAGCCCCAAATTGGGAGGAAGGCAGGGGTGGATTGAGCAAGCAAGAGATGAGCTCAGACAAGGATAGATCTTTGAGGCAGGAAAAGAATAATAGTGGAGGAAGCAAAGCAAAGGAAGAATGGGAGCTTTGCTTTAGACAATGAGGGAATAAGTTCGTAACCACCACACAAAAACCATCTTTTACCTTTTGCACCTCTCGGGATATCACTTAGGAAAGATGATCGCCATGTATGAGAAAGGGGTGGACCCAACTCTCCTCCTCCTTATATGCCTTGTCCAAGATCCTAAAGCCCCTTTTAAATGGATAATATACTAGATTATCCCTAAAAACTCCTTTCGCCAGTATTCATATGCTTTAGGAAAAATGCCCATAGCATCCACTCAATACACTAAATGAAACCCCCATTTGTACTTGTTCCTAATAGGAAAATCTTATGACCAGCAAGTCAAGGGAGGCTTTTCTAAAGAAATTGTAAGTTTTCTAAGCAAATTACATTCATTTTGTGGGGCATCCTTAGCAAACTTGGTTTTTGCCGACCTAAAGGTAAAACATCTCCATAAAAATGCGATATAAAATCTAGGCCCTTTTTCTTTGCTACTCTGCTTCACATAGTATAAACCATTCCCTAAAAGGGAGCAAAAGACAATGTAGTAGGTAAAGCAACTTGCCGAGGGAAGATCACTGCCAAAGGCAAAGCGTTAAGCGCTATCAGACTATCAGAAAATTGAAAAGCTGCAATGTTAGGGGCAGGGACGGGAGGTAATGCATGTGGGCGGGAAAACCCATTCAATCTAGTAGGTCGAGAATCACCCATGGAAGCTTTACCTATGGAAGAAGTAGAAGCAAGTGAACACAGAAGGAATGGAAGCAAATAAAAAACTTGCGAGAGAAACAAAACAAAGCTTCAGCATGGTAGACGCTATAATGGAAGAGAATAAAGGAGGCCGAAGCTTCCTGAGGGGATATTTAATCAAAACAATGGGGTCAATAAACTGTCTCCACACCACCACAGGCTACAAGAACTACAAATGAGAAGGGCATAACAACACTGCATATCCAGGCACGTAAGTAGTAGAGGATAAAAAGTAATGTCAGAGGCTTGGAAAAACAACGACACTATAGCAAGAGTTAACAAGCCCAGACATTCTAATGGACAAAGAAGCGGTATGCCAATAGAAACAAACCGGGTTTGAGAGTAGATCACGACCTTAAAAAGCGGTGACGGGTTTTTGCCCAAGATCCAGGCAAGTTAAATAAAGGCCAGCTGAAAAAAAGGAACTTAAAGCTTGAAATATGGAAGTAGACGAGGAGTCTAACTTTCCAATAAAGAGATAGACCATGGTATACATGTAAAAGTGGTGGAGAACTTGGTATCCGCGATCCAGTATAGGATTCTTTGGGAGAGGATTCACGGACTTTAAATAAACTAGAATCTTGGTACGTCAACTCACACGAAAAAGGTTAGGTTTGCCTCGGCATGAATCTCTAAAAGGCACTAGGGGCAACTTCTTCCTCATCTTATTCCAAAGTGAAGATCTGATTAGATAAGATGGTGGCTCATTTGCGGACACCCTTTATGGGGAATACATCTTATATCAATACTACTCTCCTGGCTTCTCCCCATCAAATGTCGAGCAATCAAGATCCCATCTTTGGCTGGAGATCGAACACCTACCTCCCGTACATCTTTGATACGAGTTTTTAAAGGTTATTGCTAACACAATAGGCTGTATATCTCACATTCCATAGCCGGGCCAAGGATTTGTGTAGAAATCCCAAAGAAGCGAGCATACCCAAGGGGGTGATAGTTAAGAGTGGCAATTGCTCTTTTAAATTTCCTTTGAAGGTGACTAACAAATGGGAAATTTACGAGAATGTTTCGATTTAAAAATTGAAGGTTTTGGAAGAAAACCCTCAAGCAAGATCTAAAGAGGAAATGAGTCCTCAACATCAAGCAGGCGATAATTCCAAAGATCCCCCCACAAGTGTTGGGGTACCAACGAGCCATCCCGGCTCCCTAACAATCACCCCATGTGCTCCGGCCGGGGGAGTGAAACCCCTAACACTAGCAAGGCGGCTCAACCAAGGGACCTACATCGAGTCTATCATCTCCCACATCCGAGAGGCTCGTCAAAAGCAGAGATGGTCAAACTTGGGAAGTGGGAGGGCCAAGCAAAAAGGAGAACTAGAAATATTGCTTTCGAAAGAATGGAGGGCCTCGCCCAAAGTCCCTCCCCTGTCGTCTCTCAACACTCACATGGTCTCAGGGTAAACAACCCTTTCTCGGTGCATTAAAGAAGTAATGATTTCAGAGGAGGCATTGCCAAACAAGACGAAAGGAAATCGAGGAGATATTGTAGGATGGGGAGAGTTGGTTGCTTTAGAGTGTGTCCTCCCATCACACAAAAAACCGATGGGCGACCTTGCAATGGTAGAGAGAATGGGGAGGATTTAAGAGTTGCCCAAAGGGTAACAGGGGAAAAAAAAAAAAAAAGGCGGAAAGCAATGAACCTGAAGGGACGGGCAACATGAAAAGGAAGAAAGGGTCTCCAAACATCTCCCCATGAATTATAAAATCCTTAGCTGGAATATCGGGGGTAAAATCCTCGGAATACAAGAAAAAGCAGATTATCAAATGCAATCAAGGAGATAAACCGGACATCATATGCCCGGTAAGAGCATAAATGTAAAAGGGGAGATACAGTTTTGTTCAACACAATAGGTAAAGAATATGTGGGCGCTTTGCTTAAGTAAAAGATACCTCTAGTGCGGGCACTTTGATCCCCGGAAGAAGAAGTAAAAGTTTGTGAGTCATTGGCAGTTTGGTAGGTGGGCTATAATTCTATGGCATCAAGAAGGTAGAATATGGGGTCTGGTGAATATTTACCCACAACAACCTCCAGGCGTGAGGTGCTTTATGGGCCACTCTTAGACATAGATTAAAAGTTTGGAAGATGGGGTAGCTTGGCTAATGACAGGGGATTTCAACATGGTGGAGGCGGCCGAGGATAGACAAGGGGTGGCGTCGAAATTGTACATGGGTTTGAGAAGCTTGGTGGTGTAAATTGGTAGAGGATATGGGTTTTATGGAGCTGGAGGGAGATAAGGGATATACATGGTGTAATGGATGGTGGGCTTGGGAGGACGACGAGCCACGATAGATGCTACATGAATGACGTGGCTTTCCATCCTTCCAAACCTTCAAAGGTCCAATCAATTAAAGAATGCTATCTCCGATCATAATCCACAAGTGATATCGACTAAGAAGTGTCGCTTTAGAACTTCTAAAACAAAGATTCAAATTAAATACCGATATTTGAAAGACCAGTTTTGTGGAGACCCGCAAAAGCATATGGCAATCGGCTTTTAGAACAAGAACCGGTATGGAAACCATGATAATGACTCTTTCAAATATTAAAATTATGCTAAAAGTCGGGTAGGGCTAAAATGCAAAAGAAAGGGAAGAACTGATTCCCTTTATGGCCAACTTCTCCACTTAGAGCATTGGGCTAATGATGGGATAGAGAAAAAAGGATAATAGAACGGATCAAGACATTAGAAGAGGTCAAGATAGCTGAAAAATAGATGTAAAGTGGATTGACTGGCTAAAAGAAGTCAAATGCACAAAAAGTTCTTCTTCGGGACAGCTAAAGAAAAGAAGAGATCATCCACACTATCATCCATCACTCAAAATGGCACAATTCTCAAATCTCGGAGATCTCAAAAGGTATCTATATAACCATTTCAATGCTTTCTTTGGAGAACATAACTTACCATTTCAAGAGACTTTCAA
The DNA here is from genome assembly GCA_021234155.1 of Isoetes taiwanensis. Lineage (NCBI taxonomy): Eukaryota > Viridiplantae > Streptophyta > Lycopodiopsida > Isoetales > Isoetaceae > Isoetes > Isoetes taiwanensis. The sequence goes on along the minus strand of JAJEKV010000886.1, from coordinate 2,743 downwards.
GCGGTGGTTTCAAAGTCTCAATATAATGAACTCTAGCCAATATACCAAGATACTTTAAGTCTTCCCCTCTCTATTGAGGACCTTCAAAGGCTACTTTCGTTTATGGGCTCCAAATAAATGTCCCGGTATGGATGGAATCCCATAGGAATTCTATCAATGCAATGGAAATAGGTTAAGGATGATGTCTTCTCTACATACAGACTTTTATGCAAGCTGAAAAATCTAAATCCAAGATTGAACGAGGGTTGTATTTCCTTGGTTTCCAAGAGTAAGGAGCCAAGCACAATCAATGATTGAGGCCCATCACACTTTTTATCCGCATTCTATAAAATCATAGCTAAGGCTATGGCAGAAGATCAAGCCAGTGCGGGTCAAGGCATCTCCAAATTGAATCGGTTTTCTACCCGAGTGGGAGTATCCCGGCAATGTAAATACGAAGATCTGAAGGTTTGCAATCGGGCTAGAAAAACAAGACAAAAGGTGGCCTATCTAAAAGCTAGACTTTGCCAAAGCTTATGACAAGATGTCGGATGGAGTTTCTGCAAAAAATGATGCTCAAGCCGGGTTGTGGATTTTTTTTTCGGGAAGGGGTCATGAAGCTTCATGATCTGCTCGAGCTGATCCTATTCCAAGGTAGAACCCTCTCAATATTTGACATAAAAGGGCATCGGGCAAGGTTGCCCCTTAGCCCCTTTTTCAATATTGCGCCAGGTTAACTTTCACAAATATTCGGCCAAGCCTCCAAGACGTATGATTCGAGACTAGAAATGTTGGATGGCTCTCAACAAATATGTAAATCAATATCTCCAATAATGCATTTCTATTTATAGAGGCAGAGGAAGAGATAATCATGTCACGGGCAAAATTACTAGCCTCCTTCTCTCAATAGCTTGGATGTCTCATAAATTGGAAGGAAATCTTGGCAGGTACAATGGCCTGGAAGAACCACATCCCACATGCTTGGCCGTCCTACCATAGAAAATAATTCCGGGCATTCCAACCCTGCGCCCGGTGTTTCGGTGGGCATCAATATCGGCTAAGGCACAAATATAGGACGAAAATACTACCTGACCTTGACACCTAAATTGGTGGAAAGGTGGCCAGCTATCACTTGCAGGTGGTCAGTTCTGGTGGCAAAACATGTGTTAAGCAATGCTCATGTCTACATCATCAATTTTACTAGCCGAGAAGGAGAAGGCACAAGAGTGGAAGGCTAATCCGCAACCGTGCAGGGAGGGAATGATGAAGAGAGGCGATTGGTCAAAATAAGCTTGGTGGAGTACGAGAGATAAAAGTGAGAAGGAGAGGAGGTGAATGGTTGACATATCATTCTGACAGAAATTCTAGCAAAATTCATGGAAGATCCCTCTGAGAAAAGAAATTGAAGTCTCAGTACACCACCCTCACAGCAGGGCTTCTGTGCGTCATGGCATGGTGACCCTCAGGTTAGAGATCCTCCCATGGTCACTCTTTTTTTGATCTTAGAAAGCCATGTGAAGCTTCTCCATTCACGAGAGGATTATTTCAGCTTGGAAAGTATAAAAACTATTTAAACGACAATTGAAGGCTTCCCTCATGCTGGGTGGGGCGGTGGGTTTTCTATAAGCATGAGCCTGCCTGCTGTTATGGTGGTACGTCACAAAAGGATTGTTAAAGTGGAAAAAGTGTGGAATAGATTCTTGTGCTCAATAATGGGTACAAAGGAAACAATTGAGTTAGGCTGAGGAGAATTTCAAGTGCGTTTGCAGGGGCAGCAGATAAAATATGTAATAATATGGGCCGTAGCCTGATGCTGAAACACTATAACTAGGGAGATCAAAATCCATGGGTTTACCGCGATACCAAACAAGTTCGTGAAATCTACCGATTCGTTTGAGGACTAAAGGTTTCCCAATACCAACAAATGGAATTAGTAATCACGGAGGAAAACTCCAAAACATCTGGAGAGATGCGTGGCATCTCTTTACCCCCCTCGGACACTCTGGCAAGTACACACAGGAGCTCAGGGTTAATCAGCTAGAATCTCAAAATGGGACAATAACTTGTCAACCCGAGTATGCCTTGCTGTGCGAGGGCCGGAGGCTGAGATCTCACTTGGTACGTATACCACGGTGAGGAAATATGGCACCAAACCAACATGGGCATGAGTTTGGACCCAGCTTTTGAGATGATACCCATTAGAATTTTCAAAGAAGGAACGCTATTAGGAATCCTTCCCCTTGAATGGTGCACCATGGAAGAAAGTGGCCCTTTCATATAGCTGGAACTGTGAATAAATACGGTCTATATATGGAAAGGCGCAGTGTTATTAATCAAGAAGACATTCCTACCAACTTCATAGTACCAGAGGGCTGAAAAAGAAAAAAAATTTAAGAGCTAACTTGAAGGAGAAAAGAAGAAATGAAAGGTAATAATAGAGCCTACCTAAACTACAGGAAATTACAAAGAGAATGAATTTTGCAAGTAGAACCATGTAGCAGCTATCATCATTTTTGCGGGTGAGAACACCCTGCGTGGCTTTGTACACCAACACTTTTAAAAAGTAAATAAGTCTGGCACTTATATAAAAAAAAAATGTTTACACAATATAATATGAGTATTAGTATGTTCTCACGGTGCTCTAAACTAACAGTTGGGATAAAGCGTTATTTATTCTTGTAATACGATTGGAATTGAGAACATCTTGATACCATTACGATTTTAATATTAAAGCGCCTGAGATCATAAAGCCTTATGTTTGGTC
>JAJEKV010000885.1:0-71017 GCA_021234155.1 Isoetes taiwanensis | reverse complement strand
CTTGTTGTCTCTTAGATCCAAAATATGATAATAATATGATCCAAAATCTAACAGCAGATTTCTTTGCTAGAAGCATCAAGTTGCATTTATTATGTGAATCAAAGGTGGGTGGTCACCATGTAGTACCGGGCCGGAAGGGATCAAAGTAACGTTCCGCCAAAATGGGTAATAGGCTGCTCAAAGGTTTTGGCCTCGGCTCCCACATGTCTTGCTTTTTTTAGCCATATGGGTCTTTGTTAGGTTGGTATTCCTAGTGTTGTTCCACATTGGCTCCCGGATGTGCTCAAATACATTCTTGAGGTGAAGCGCCATTTGTCCAAAATTTTATCAATAAGATCCGAACCTTGCATGCATCAATGACATGTTGGGGACGGCCAATGCCAATGATCATGAACTAGAGCTTGAAAATTTTTTAAAAATTGGTAAGCAATGGAAGGGAGATAGACATGAAATCCCACTTTGGTCTTCAGCATTATGTTCCATGATGGAAAAACAGCACTGGTTTGTAATAAACATGTGCAACACCTGAAGTCTTGAGTTCTAGATTGTCATTGTAATGTATGATGTTGAATATTGCAATCTTTGGAATATCATACAAGTGATTTTCAAAGCGTGTATGATGTTTAGATAATACTAGTACTAGCGACTATCCAATGGCATCAAAAATCAAATGTTTAATTATAGCAAAAAATGTAAGCACCATGATAAACTCTTGCATTGAAACCACAATCAAACAAATAGAATCTAAACTAGTTCGATTGCCCGGCGTTTTTCAGGCATAAGTTAGCCAATAAACTATGTTGGTCTAGCATGTGACAAGACTTCCATAAGAGATGGCGTTTGCAGGGTTCCGGCGGCTTAGGGCCTTTGATCTTGAATCATGGTAGATGGCTGGCTGAACCGAGGTTTAGCTTTGGGCCCATCTTCTGAGATCCCGGACATCACACGAGGCCAGCTATCTGCAGGAAGTTCTTGAGGCCTAGTAGGTCAGTCACGGAGGTAATCTTGTCTTGTTTTAGGCCTTTGCAAAGGTTAAATGGGAAGCGCGGGTAAATCTTTGCACTCCTTGCGGTGGGGAAGGCACACTCATTGTGGGTTGCTGGCTTTAAGCGGATCCTTTCGATCTCAGCCGTTCTTGGTGGCGATATCAGGCTTCTTTTTATATCTGTACTGCCGACATGATTGCCATTGGGGCAGAAAAATTAAGTCCTTCCCTTTCCCGGCTAGGGGAGATTAGGATTGAAGGATAACTCATGGCCCAGGACGGTATGGGCGATGGAGGGAGATTAAAGGAGGAAGTCTTGGGCGGGGCGAGGATTTCTTTAGCAGTTACTCACTCATGGAGCCATGTTCCTTGCGTTCAAGGGAACACTGAACACGGAGCCTTAAGTGAGTTGTCCCGTGCAGAAGTCTATCTGACGGTGGGCGGCATTTGAGAGCAGTGGACACCCCCACAGGGCGGGTTTGTATAATCTCGCTACTTTGCTTGAAGAAGGTGCACACATCCCATAATCTGATAATGGAAGGAGAGTCACTTGTAGTATAGATGGTAGCAAGATAGTCCATACCAAGTTAGCGTGGGATGATATTTGCTCCTTGTGCTCTTCGGCTCTATGGATCTTCGGGTATGAGCTTCGGATGGCTTTAACTTTGGACCATCGAGTAATCTCCACCTTCCCTCCGGTGAAAAGGAATGGTACGTTCTTGGATCCTCTGTCTCGGACTATTGGGGAGACCATTGTGCTTGTATTTGAATATCTGGCCTATTGTGGAGCCACTCCAATAAGATTAAAATGTACCTCTTTTTTTTGTTTAATAAAATCAAAACATCTTGCATCAAAAAAAAAAAAAAAAAAGACTTGCATAAGTAGCCCACATAGGAGTTGCATAGCAAAGGTTATAGAAATGGAGACCCGCGTTCTTTGGCATAGCTAAGGCTAGAATGATACAGCGAAGCACTTGTTAAATGAATTCACGTTTGTAAAATTATATAATTAAGAGCATTGACCACATTTTCTTTCCTCTTCCTTTTCTCTTTTCCTATTACCTATTCTCACGTTTGTATTGGTTCATGCACTCTTAACAAATCCTCTACCCGGGATGGCCACAAATTAGTCGAGACTTTTTTTATTTTGGTCATTATATACTATTAGCGTTGAAAGAAGAACATGTTGCTTCCTTCAAGAATATTCTACAAATTTCGAGGTCAAATTAAAGCAACTATACTCACGATATGTTGGAGATGGTTGGATAAGCTTTGTCCTGGTCTACAAACAATATTGGCATTACATTTATTATACAAATAAAGTAAAATGGTCTTTGGACTGGCCGTCATTGGATCGACATCATGCTCACGTGTTTCTCATGAGCATAAACGCGAATCTAGAAGTGGAGCTGAGTTTTCTAAATTGATGGATGAGGTATTTAGAATTTGTGCCAAGTCTACATGTACCAAGAATCAAAGAAAAGGCTAAAAATGGGCCATCATGTATACGATATGGGGTGCTAAAGACCTTAATGATGTTAGAGAAACAAATTGTTAAGAGAGCTTTTATTTGTTCATGAATGGGAACATTGGGTATAAAGATATGATGCAAAAAGTTAAGGAACCTGAAGCATATGGACAAGGAGATGAAAAATCTTACTTGGTCATGGCGTTAAGGAATCAGTGAAAGGGCAACACATCTCAACATTCAGCAAAGATAATAGGACATGTGGAATTGATCTGTCATCAGCGGACAAAATAGATGAGCTTCTTACGAAAGTGGGATGAAATTAACAATAAAGTAGATGTAGTCATGGTTGTGCGGAGGAGCTTGTGGTAGACGGAAAAGGAAATTATGAGTCAAAACTAGATAAACTATATGATGATGTAAAAAGCAGAGGAAGTTCGGATATTGCAAAGATTAGCTATTCGATAGAAATTTCAGCATAATGCATGCCATGCCCTCTGATATTTTTCTTGATGATAATAATATGATCCAAAATCTAACGACAGATTTCTTTGCTAGAAGCATCAAGTTGCATTTATTATGTGAATCAAAGGTGGGTGGTCACCATGTAGTATCGGGGCGAGAGAAAGGGATCAAAATGTAACCATTCGCGGCAAGATGGGTAATAGGCGCTCAAAGGTGTTGGCTCCGCTCTCACATGTCTTGCTTTTTTTTCTTCATTATGGAGTCTTTGTTGCAGTTGGTATTCCCTAGTGTTGTTCCACATTGGCTCCCGGATGTGCTCAAATACATTACTTGGTGAACCGCCATTTGTCAAAAATTTATGAATAAGGTCATAGGCCTTTCCATGCATAAATGACATGTTGGGGATGGCCCTTTGCCAATGATCGTGAACTAGAGCTTGAATTTTTAAAACATTGGTAAGCAATGGAAGGGAGATAGACATGAAATCCGACTTTGGTCTTCAATGCATTATGTTCCATGATGGAAAAGCGGCTGGATTTGTAATAAACATGTGCAACCACCCGGGAAGTCTTGAGTTCTAGATTGTCATTGTAATGTATGATGTTGAATATTGCAATCTGTGGAATCTGTGGGTTTTTGCTAAATTTCCAGCATCAGATACTCAAATCACTAGCAATATTGGAGTTCGTCAGGGTTGCCCTTTATCTCCTACACTCTTTGGCTTGTACATTGATCAATTGGAAGAATGGCTTGATAATCATGGCGAGGAGGTCCACATTTGGCACACTATATCATTAGGCAACTTATATATCTTGATGAAGTTTCATACGGCACATACGGTGCTAGTATCGACAACATTTACATGCTTTCTGCCACCGGTTTACGTGAGAACCGCAGTCTGCGTGTTAATCTGCAAAAGACCAAAGCTTTTGGTAGTTCAATCTTCGTCTGATGTTCCCCTATGCACTATGATAGCCCATGAAGTTGAAGTTGTAGATAGCTACAAGTATCTTGGTGTAAATGCAGCCCAGAACACACACTTTAGGAGCGATTTGTATTACCAAAGCGGGTAGCTCTTGGATGGAAGCACTCTATGCCATACAAAACAATTGTTTTCGCCGAGAAATTCATGATTGGCCACGGAAAAGCCCACTTGTTTGGGCTTTGGTAGAAACTGTTTCTTGTATGGTTCACGAAGTGTGGGGCACGCCATTAGTGCTAGTGCTTGGGAGAGCTTGGGCCCGGTGCAAAAGTCCTTTCTTGCTTACGACCTTGGCAGGTTAAAACAGCGGTGCCTATGCTATTCTTTTTGCAAGAGACGAGGTTTTGGCCTCTTCAACATTCCGCTATGAGCGCCATCTCCACTATATCGCAAGGTGCACCACATGGATGATGTTAGGTATCTGTTCTTGCACTTGCCATGGCTGAATCTCCCTCGGCGTTTGAAGCGATGTTGGAAGAGCATTGCACTACATGGTTTGCCCATTGGAACGTACAGCGAGCAGCGCCGATGCTTGCCGATTCGATCTGAGCTTTTGCAGCAATATCTTAATGGTCGTTTTTCTCAAAAGATATGGACGCTTGATTACTTTGGCCCAAGTGGCGGTCATTATCATGCACACATAAATCCCACTTTGGCACCCGGGGCTAAAGCTTATTTGCTTGCTTCATTGTCGGGAACAAACTTTGTAGCTATTGCATCAATTAGCGGGATCCCCACAAGCTGGTTGAGGCGGGTAGATGGGCGGCCCGCCATTCTGCGGAAGCGAGACTATGTACACATTGCCGATTCTGGGTTATTGAAGATGAAAGCCATACTCGCCGAGTTGCCACTTTTTGAGTCTCGGCCACACCATCGTGCATGACTTGGCGTTATATATACTTGAGGTTCTAGATAAGCGTCCCGCAATTCTTGAGCCCTCGGTAGTCATTATCTAAGCTTGTCTAGTATCATCATTAATGCGAGAGGTTTTCCCTTGAAAACCTTTGAAATGGGGTTTTTAATCTAAGTAGTAATGATTGTACTAGCCCATTGTATATGGGTCCCATGACCTATTGGTTACCATGTGGGCGTTAAAAACTATTCTATTCTATTCTATTCTATTCTATTCTATTCTATTCTATTCTATTCTATTCTATTCTAATACAAGTGATTTTCAAGCGCGTATGATGTTTAGATAATACTAGTACTAGCATCTATCCAATGGCATCAAAAATCAAATGTTTAATTAGCAAAAAAAATGTCGTTGCATCATAAACTCTTGCATTGAAACCACAATCAAACAAATAGAATCTAAACTAATTCTGATGCCCGGCGTTCTTTGAGCATAAGTTGAAAACATGTAAGCTATGTTGGTCTAGCATGTAAGACAAGACTTGCATAAGCAGCCCACATAGGAGTTGCATATCAAAGGTTATAGAAATGGAGACCCGGCGTTCTTTGAGCATAGCTAAGCGTGAATGATACCTTTGAAGCACTTGTTAAATGAATTCCGTTTGTAAAATTATATAATTAAGAGCATTAGACCACATTTTCTTTCCTCTTCCTTTTCTCTTTTCCTTTTACCTATGCCACGTTTGTATTAGTTCTGCCTCTTACCAAATCCTCTACCGGGATGGCCACAAATTGGTCGAGATTTTTTTTTATTTTGGTGAAAAGAAAAACATGTTGTTCCTTCAGGAATATTCACAAATTTGCAGGTCAAATTAAAGCAATTATACTCTGATCCCTATTATGTTGGAAATGGTTTGATAAGCTTTGCCACAGACACAAACAATATTGGCATTATCTTTTATTATACAAATAGAGGAGGTAAAAATGGTCTTTGGGTGGCCCGTCATTGGATGCGACATCATGCTCGTGTTTCCCGAGCATAAAGAGAATCTAGAAGTGGAAACCGAGTTTTCTAAATTGATGGATGAGGTATTTAAATTTGTGCCAAGTCTACATGTGTTGAATTAGATGAATTGGTGAATGCGGCCACAATCTATCCAAATTTGGATATCTCGGAAAGTATGATGTTGTATTATCTAGTAGAATCAAAGAAAAGGCTAAAAAAAGGGCCATCATGTATACACAGATGGGGTGCTAAAGACCTTAATGATATTAGAGAAACAACTATTAGAGAGCTTTTATTTGTTCATGAATGGGAACATTGGATGCAAGATATGATGCAAAAGTTAGAGGAACTCTGAAGCATATGGACAAGGAGATGAAAAATCTTGCGGTCATGATGTCAAGGGAATGCAGTGAAAAGGGCAACACATCTCAACATTCATGTGGAATTGATCCGTCATCAGCGGACAAAATAGACCGACTTCTTGAAAGTGGATGAAATTAACAATAAAGTGGATGTAGTCATGGTTGTGGCGAAGGAGCTTGTGGTGGACAAAAGGAAATTATGAGTTGGCTAGATAAACTATATGATGTAAAAGCGGAGGGAAGTTTGGATATTGCAAAGATTAGCTATTACGATAGAAATTTCAGCGCAATGCATGCCATGCCTACCGATTTTTCTTGATGATAATAATATGATCCAAAATCTAACAACGATTTCTTTGCTAGAAGCATCAAGTTGCATTTATTATGTGAATCAAAGGTGGGTGGTCACCATGTAGTACCGGGCCGAAAGGAAGGGATCAAACCGATTGTTGACAAAATGGGTAATAGTACTCAAAGGTGTTGGTCCCGGCTCTCACATGTCTTGCTTTTTGCTTGATATGGGTCTTTATTGCGGTTGGTATCCCTAGTGTTGTTCCACGTTGGCTCCCGGATGTGCTCAAATACATTCTGCAATTGAAGCGCCATTTGTCCAAAATTTTATCAATAAGATCCACGGGCATTGCATGCATAAATGACATGTTGGGGACGGCCCAATGCCAATGATAAAGTGAACTAGAGCTTGAAATTTTTAAAACATTGGTAAGCAATGGAAGGGAGATAGACATGAAATCCGACTTTGGTCTTCAATGCATTATGTTCCATGATGGAAAAAGCACCTGGATTTGTAATAAACATGTGCAACATGGGGAAGTCTTGAGTTCTAGATTGTCATTGTAATGTATGATGTTGAATCTTGTAATCTTTGGAATATCACACAAGTGATTTTCAAGCGTATATATACTAGTACTAGCATCTATCCAACGGCATCAAAAAATCTAAATGCTCTAAAGGCGTTTAACACTTGAAAATCAAATGGAGAAGTAATTGGAACTAAAATAATGTATAACTTTCTTTTTATTATGAGGTAACAATGGTCCTTGACACTCAAAAACCAGAGTTTCCAACTACTCATAGTCTTTTAAAACCTATGCCTTATCATCTGGACTATTATCCCAGCTTTACATTGCGCCGAAACTCATTAGCTACTCACTTTGTAGTAGGGAAGAAGAAAGGTGGAATTAGTCCTGGGAAGGACTAAGTGGGTAAATCATTACCTTAACACGAGGCGAATCGTTAGTCACACACCTGGACAATAGGCACACAAATGTTAGTCAGCATAGAACATCTTCTTATAACTTCTTTGCGATTGGGGATGATCAATTCCTCACCCCAGTTCACCGTTATGTCGTTCGGACGGGACCACTATATGTCCATATACCAATCACACACCCTGCGTTGCTTTACCCAGCCCTTTACAGAATGATTTATTCTTTAATGTTTGTGTGCTTGGGAGATTCCTATCACATGTTTTCCCGGCCTTTTTAATGTCCATATGTGCAACTTTTTTTTTTGAAGAAGCTGCATGTCATCAATATATTAAAAGAATGGTAATGTTACAAAGCAAGTGAGGAGGAAGGAGAACTGCCCCAAAGAGACAGTGATACCTCGACACTCCACAACAAACTCACAGAAAAACTGCAACTCTACTACTGTACAAACCGACCATCACCATCTACAACACCAAAGAAGTCCCGTCAAATGGAAAACTTCCGCTCTACTAAATCCCGAGAACACCAGAAAGCTTTGAAATAGCTTGTACTTGAGTGGAGGAATCAGAGAGGCTGCAGGCTGCTGAATCCCTTGAAAGATCCACAACCGCCGCCGCTTCCAAATCAGCCACACCAACCAAGCCACGCACAGATGCAAGGCTTGCTCATATGTGCAACTTTTGACAATAGCACAGGCTGGTATTGCCAAGAATAGACATTATATGCTTTTGTAGTCATCTTTGTTATTGAAATTGTTTAATGACAGTATCATCAATGTATTAACTTTGCGTCTAAATGATGGGTTTTAATAGAGAAAACAATGCTTTATAAGGAATGTGGAAGGCAATTAAATTACCCTATGGATCCTAGAGGTATGTTGTCATATGGACCTTCAATGTAGGATTGATCACACACATGTTCTAGTTGAAAGAAGTATAGGATTGTCATGTGGAATTGGTACCATATGAGTCCTAGTCGAGAGAAGTATATGGTTTATAGTGTAGGCATAATAAGATGAACTTGTTTGGAAGTAATAGCATAGGACCAAACAAACCAAACATGTATTCAACATCAAACCTAAGCATAAGAACAACTCAATCAGCAAAGGCTTTGATCAACCTCTAGATCCCCACATCATAAGCAATTCCACATCAGTAATGATTGCCCGTCAATTCTAATATAAGCGACCATGAAATTGTAGGTATATGTACATTTCCCGCCATCCCTTCAACCGTTGATTTCTTTCTTTCCTCTCTAAATTTGCACAATCATTTTTTTCATGCAATTGTTGGGAGGACAATAATATGCTAAATATCATTTAGGAGTAGGAGGCATGAGATAATAAAATGGGAGGGTATACTTTATACCATTCTTGATGTGGCTCAACTCGATAATGACCCTACTATTTTCTAAAATGATAATAAGGCTTCAGGAAAATAAGTATATCTTAATTTCACATCCTATTTTTTTGGGCGATATAAAGTACAAAAATATTATTTTTAGAGTATTTAATACTTTGGTAGGCCGGAAAAAAATTCGGCGTAAAACCTCCCTCGATTTAAACTTATCTAAAAGAGTTTCGTAAAGCGAAAACTAAAGGATTCTCTGTATATATATATATATATATTTTTTTTTTTTTTCGCTTGTAAGGCTTAAACCTTTTCTGCTTTTTTTTTTTTTTTTTTATATGAATGTGGACTAATAGGATGCTTATCTTGTATCCTTATCTTGTATAACTTAGAATTAGCTATGGATCTAAATATGGCTATAATTTCGCCCATTTTCTCTTTGTCCAACTTTTCAAGGCTAACATTCTATATTTTCTTGTTCATTAACGGATGGGAATATTTCTTTACTTCCCTTTTATCTATCCACAACAACGGATTATCAAATGGGTCAACCAAAGTTATATCTTTGTATGCTATTAGAACCTATAATATGATTAACCATATATTTAACATTGGAATTGATGTTTGAATTTTTATCATTTTGGTCAAGATGAAAGTGCTTGGCCTTATTTAACCCCTTAGAAGTTTGCTCTATTCATTCTCCTAAGGTCGTGTGGCAAAATAAAATGTAATTTTTAGGGTTTTATGGCTTACCTAACGCCACTAAGTTCCGCGATGCAAGAGATGTCTACTTATCCAAGCTGTTGGTCTCTAGCTGGAAGTCTCGGCTCCCTATTTGAAGCGGATGGATCTTTTCCATTGGTGAAGCCGTATCATCTTGCTTCTTTATAAGGTTTCTTTTCGTTTCATTTTAGTCCCTGTTTTGTGAAATCCAGTTCCACCAATGGACTTGTGTGATTAGCCGTGTGTATGGGTAGAAAAAGGGGGCTTCAACAAAGAAAACCACATTGAACATGCATCTAAATTCGAATCTAGAAGGGCACAAAAGAAAAGAATTTATTTGAGGATCAAGGGTCAAAGTGTGCGCCTACGGTATAAGGAAATCGCCATTAATTCTCGGGTTTTCCATTATGATTGTGTTATCTTGGCATAGTTTTATCCAGAAAAGTTGCTTGGACAATATAGAGACTCTAATGGATTAATTTTCAAATTTTTAAAGTGTTTTTAGTGACATATGTCCTTTTTTTTTCATTTGTGTAGCTATATAGCTATGTTATTCTTCTTGGTATTTTTTCTCTTTTTCTATGTACTCTGATGTTTCTCTCTATTAATCTAATTCCATTAACCTAAAGTTCTATGTTTTGCTTAGTCCATAAAAATCGATTTACTTGTTTATCCTTTCCTGTGCATCATTTCTAGATTCAATGGTGGTCCAATAGTTATTTGCATGGTTGATGTCTTGTATTCCTTTGTTATGTTTTCCTCTTTTTTGAACTACTATTTTTTCAGACTCATTTCCAGTTGCTTCCTAGTCATATAGTTTTTATTATCCGCTACCCTTGGTTTTAGTCTGTGTGGTTGATATTCGACCTATCCTTGTCTGGTTTTGGATATCTTTCCTATGTAGTTAGTTGAAAGGCATCTCTATAGACTTAACCATGATATTTGACTCCAATTTCTTCGCTTTCTTGAAACATGGCCTTTTTGTGAAGTTCGGAAGATCTTGCCATTTTACTCCTTGTTTCTATTTTTCTTCATACTTTTATGGGATTTGGTATTAATGTCACTCTTGTTTGTCTTATAGTACTGGCTGCTTGATTGACCCGATTTTGGATTTGCAAGGGATCTATGGTGATCTCTCCTAGGTGTTCCTTTCTTGCTTCCAATGGGTTTCTTTGCCCGCTAACATTTGGTATTCGATTTGACATATTGGACTTTAACCTGTATTCCTTTTTGGAATATAGTATGATTATGTTGTTTTTAGTTGCCTATTCCTTAATTTGTCCAGATATTCTATGTTGATGATCTATTAATTTTTATGGTCGTATTACCATTTGAACTTTAACATATCTTGTGAAAAATATTTTCAATGGCGGTTTTGTTTGCCATACTCTTGGGTATATAAACATTCATCAATTTATTACCCCATAATTGGTGAACCTCCTTCTTAAAGTACCATTTGCTAACCCTAATTTCATTTTTGACATTGCAAATAAATATGTTGAAAAGCGTTAAAAGGGATAAGTTCTTTGCTTACTGTTTGTCCTTTTAAGATTACCCTTCTTAGGCTAATTCTTGAATGGTTGACATCTGGTGTAACCGAACTTATCCCATATGGTGATGTTATGGTTTGACGAGCAAAGTTATTGCTCAAGGCTGCGAGTATATTTGGTGAAATCTAAAACTCTATTTCTATGTTGGTTCGATTATATAGGCACGTTGTCTATTTGGGCTATCCGAAACTTTATAACTATGATTGAGCAAGTTTACAACTTTTTCTACTTCTAAGTTGATGATATAAAATGATAAAAATGGCTTTTGTTATGTTCTACTTGGAAACAATGACTTCAATCTGCTCACACAATAGCTTTGCTACTAGTTTCAATATATTTGAAAACCTTGATCATTTATCTTTGAAACAAGTGCTATGGTTTTGCTTTGTATTAAATCAATTTAATTCATTTGTGTTTGTGTCAAATCTGAAATGTTCTTTATCTTGAAATCTGGAGTAATTTTATGGCTCTATTCAAGGCCTATGATATGATTAACACCTAGTCATATCTAGGACTGCAGTTTAAAGGCTATTATATCCATATGGGCTAGTAGGCTTAAGTCCTGTTGTCTTTAGGCAAAAGCAGACCAAAAGGTTTTTTTTTTTTTTTTTTTTAGAAATTATATGTTAGCTCAAATATGATGCACATGAGGTTGCCAACATAATGGCCAATATATGATATCCCAGAATATCTGATGAAGGCATATGTGCCATGTAATTGATTGTGATATAACTCCATGGTAAGGGAATACCCTCGTGACTATTTGTCGGACAATTATGACTACATGCTAGGCAGAATCTGGCGGGTAATTAGGATGAGATATGAATTTGCTGCATAAGTCCTGAAATGGAGTTTTCTCAATGACTACATGACACTAGTACCATTAAAGTCATGGTGAAGGGGAATACCCAAGAAACCTAATGCTTACCTGTTGGTAGCTTAGGCTCTTACCCCCATTAAGGCTAACGTCCTTTGGTTCCCATCTGCCGGGTAACCAGGTTTCTTTTTCCCATGCTTTGATGGATTGCTCTTTACATCTTCAAATTTGATGTACAAGACTTCAAATAAGCAAGTACGTTCCCAAAAGGAAAATGGAAATATTCTGTGAGAATATAGTCTCGCTTTGAATCAAATTGTCAATCTTGAAACTTATGTGTTATTTAATGTTTTGAATATGGAAAATCATTTAATATTGATATCAAGAGGATACACAGGTCTACTCTTAACCGATATTCTAGTTTAAGCCCGTCATGTATGTCAATATTAGAAAATGAAATTAATTCCAAAGGTGTTATTTGAAATTGACATTATCGTTCATTTTGACATGTTCGATTATGATATATAATGATAAAATTAAAGTTCTTGAATCTAGTCTTGGCTTAGGTAACTGTAGTTTTGTAAGTTGTCCTAGGGTCGCAATTCTGCACTTGGTATTCCAAAGGAGTACTAAGGATGAAAAAGTCATTATCGATTTTTTAAAGTGTTTTTTCTTAAATTCGGTTTCTGGTTATACTAGAAACCAGGGACTAAGATGGATAATTTGACAGGTGATGCTTAATACTAATCCCTTGTTGGTCAATATATAGGACAAGAATGGAATGGCCTCATTGAGGATATTACACCAATTGAGATGGACTGTGTGCAAGTATCACAATGATTCTATGCTATTATTGCAAGAGAATATGACATTTGTCCAAACATGCATTCGCCATTTATGACACTCAATGTGACATGTTCTCAAAAAAGTGGACTTTATTTGTACAACCTTTGGGACAAAGTCCATCTAAAAAATATGGTAAGTTCTTTTGCATAAAGATTTTTTATGTTGTGCAAAAAGATTTACATGGGGAAGGCGGGGGCGTATAAGCATTTAGGTCAGGTCCCCGACTTGTAACCTTTTAGGTTTAAATTTTAAGATAGGCTATGCTAAAAAGAAGTTAAACCTGCATGGGTTTTTTTATTAAAGTAGAAATTATATAGTTAGCTCAAATATGATGCACATGAGGGTTGCCAACATAATGGCCAATATATGATATCCCAGAATATGCAATGAAGGCATATGTGCCATGTAATTGATATCTCTGAAAAAAATGGCCATGTTATGGTAAAATATGATAGTTTGTCAGGCATGGAATAAACCATAGGGTTGTACTTGTTTGAAGGTTTCAGATGAATAAACTAGGTTGTTCTTGTAGCAATATGGCAAATAACAAATAGTCATTTGATTAAACAAAATTGATGTTGACATTAACATGTGGAATATGGAAATTTCACTTTTTGGACTCTAAATTGGGTTGACTTTATGGTTGCATTATGGCTCACGTTTTGGAAAACAGCATGTGCTCCCTTACATGCAAGTTGCCATTTTACCTAAAGGCTTTGTTGCATGCACATGCATTGGCATATTTTAGCCCTTGTACATGCACGTCTAAAAAATTGTCATGCCTTCTTTCCCCTTGGTTTTGTTACATAGATGTTAAATATATTGGGATGTTTATTTTTGCCATGTATATTGTATAAATCTTGAGTTGCAGTATGCTATGTTTCACTTTTGGATTACCCGATAATCTCCCAAAAAAAGGAAGGGCATATTACGCCTTTTGTATTTTAGAAAATATTAATTAGTTTTTACCTTAGAGCGAACTCATTTTAGGGTTCGAGTTAGGTTTTCGTTCAAATAGTGGATAGCCACCGCTGTTTGTGCAACATGAACGACCATGGCGGTTAGCTATAAGACAAAGTGGATTCCACTAGAAAAGAGGTATTCCTTTGTGCGAGAAGGATGGTGCATGTGGTAAAACCAAGTTCTCTTTGCATTTCTCGCTCTTCTATTTGGCCCATTTTCTCTTTGAAGATCTTGGCATCTCAACAACAATTTCGTTGTATCTGCCTTTGCCATTGTCGCAAAGGAGAAGCGAGAAAAAGCTGACCAAAACATGCCAAAGAAATGATCCCTAAGAGGGCATGCCATGGAGCCAGATGAAGTTAGAAGGCAATAGAAAATATACTCACGAATAATTGGAGCTATCGAGAAGCACAATATCGAGGTTCTTGCTTGGTTTTGATTTGAATATTCTTATAGGTCAGCAAATGAATCACCTAGATCAGCAAATGAAAAGAAGATTGTAGCAAAGAATGAAATTAATATATTCATTGTATTTCCTTTTTTTAGGGTTTTCTTTGTGATTACATCTTTAGGGGTTTAAAGTTAGCTGGATCCTCACTACCAAATAAGGTGTTGATATGAAATTTATTCCAAGGTTATTGCTAATGCATGTGCAGATTAGGTCATTGAATGAAAGTTGTTAGATGCACAAACAAATTTCTAGCAAATTTGTGAGGAATAAACATCTTAATGACTTCTTACTTTTAAAGTTGGGAAGGGAGATAATGCGTTATTCGCTGGTATACCTCGATTGGCATATATAAGATTTAATGGGTTATTATAACTTTAAACTTGGAGAAATTAGGCTGGATCCCTTTATTTACTGAACCATATATGAGTTTGAGTTTAGTTGCTGACTCTTACCATTGGGGATAAGGCTTTTATTGTAATCGGACACAACTAGATGGTAAACAAATAAATTATATCCAAACCACATAGAGTGTGGGCATAGCGATGCATCTTGGCCCGATACAACCGCATAGGTGGTTCTGGGACTGCACTACACTGCTGCAATAATGATGTATGTGTGGGTAAGTTATATGCAAATGTTTGGTTGGGCTTGGGATGCGCTCCATGAGTAGGGAATACCATGACTATTTATTTGGACAATTGCTTGATGACTACATGTAGTCTGTGGGTAATTAGGACGGTTATATGGTTGCTGTGCATGAAGTCACGATGGGGTTTTCTCAGTGATAAGGCACTGAACCATTGGAAGGTCATGGTGGAGGGGGAATACCGAGAAACCTAATGCTTACATTGATGAAACTGGGCTCTTGCAGTTAGAAAAATTATGCTTCATCCTTTAGTTTCCTCTGCGGGTAACCGGGTTTCCATGCTGCTGATGGATTGCTCTTTACATTTCAAATTTGTTGATGGTACAAGACTTCAAATAAACAAGTAAACCACGTTCCAAGGAAAATGGGAAATGTTACAATGAGAATATAGTCCTACCTTGAATCAAGTGTCAATCTTGAAACTTATGTTAGTTTAACGTTTTGAATATGGAAAATCATTTAATATTGATATCAAGAGGATTACTGGGTCAGGTCCATTTAATTCCTAGTTTAGATTCTAGTTTGAATATTAGAAGCGAGGAAATTAATTCCAAAGGTGTTATTTGAAATTTGGACATTGTCGTTCATTTGACATATTTCAGTTATGATATATAATGATAAAATTAAAGTTCTTGAATCTAGTCTTGCCTAGGTAAACTGGCTGTAAGTTGTCCTAGGGGCTGCTAATTCTCTGAACTTGGTATTCCCCGCAAGGAGTACTAAGGATGAAAGTCTCTGTATCGTGATTTTTAAAGTTTTTTTTCTTAAATTAGGTTTTATACTAGAAACCAGGGACGATGGATAATTTGACAGGTGATGCTTAATACTAATCCCTTTGTTGGTCAATATATATAGGACAAGGAATGGAATGGCCTCATTGGAGGGATATTACACCAATTGAGATGGATTTGTGATACCAAGTATCACAATGATTCTATACTATTATTACGTTAGAATATGACATTTGTCAAACATGCATTAGCTATTTGACACTCAATGTGACATGTTCTCAAAAAGTGGACTCTTTGTACAATAACTTTGGGACCAAAGTCAGACCGAAAAAAATATGGTAAAGTTCTTTGCATAAAGATTTTTATATTGTACAAAAAGTATTTACATAGGGGAAGGCGAGAACTGTCACGTTCTGACAAGGTCTGCACCTCTTCTTTCTTTAGGTTTAAATTCTTAAGATAGGCTATGCTTTCTAAAGAGTTAAACTGCATGGGTTTTATTAAAGTGAAATTGTAGTTGGCTCAAATATGATGCACGGGGTTTGCCAACATAATGGCAATATATCCCAAATATACAATAATATGAGCATATATTACCATGTAATTGATATCTCGAAAAAATATATATTATAGGCATCTGTGATAATTTAATCAAACATAGAATAAGCTCCATAAAGTGTACCTATTTAGAAGGTTTCAGATGAATAAACTAAGTTATTCTTGTAGCTATATGGCAAATAACAAATAGTCATTTGATTAAACAAAATTGATGTTGACATTAACATGTGGAATATGGAAATTTCTTTTTGACTCTAAAATTGAGTTGACTTATGGTTGCATTATGGCTCACGTTTTGGAAACGTGTTCTTACATGCAAGTTGCCATTTGCCTAAAAAGGCTTTTGTTGCATGCACATGCATGGTATATTTTACACCTTCTTGTACATGCACGTCTAAAAATTGTCATGCCTTCTTTCCTTGGTTTTGTTACATAGATGTTAACATATTGGGATGTTTTATTTTGCCATGTATATTGTATGAATCTTGAGTTGCGGTATGCTGTATGTTTCACTTTTGGATTACCCGATAGTCTCCCAAAAAAGGGAAAGGGTTAAATTCTTCGCTTTTGTATTTTCTCGAAAATATTAATTCGTTTCCAGACGAACTCATTTTAGGTTCGAAGTTAGGTTTTGTTCAAATAGTGGATAGTTGCTGTTTGGCCGCAATATGAATCGGCCATGGCGGACTGCTATAAGACAAAGTGGATTCCACTAGAAAGAGGTATTCCTTGTCTGAAGGATGGTTACATGTGGTAAAAAGTTTCATTTCGGCTCTTCTATTTATTTGGCCCATATTTTCTTGAAGATGCCCGGCATCTCCCTGGCATTTCAGCTGGTATGCGCGCTGCCATTGTCGCAGTGAGAAGCAGAGAGAAAAGCTGGACCAAACATGCCAAAGAAATGATCCTAAGAGGGCGCCATGGATGGATGAAGTTGAAGGCAATGAAAATAACAACAAGACAATCGGGGTGAACTATCAAAGCGCCTAATATCGGTGCTTTGCTGGTTTTTACGATTTGAATATTCTTATAGATGCGGCAATGAGAAGATCTTATATCCCCGCAAAATGAAGATTGTAGCAAGAAATAGAATTAATATATTCCATTGTATTTCCTTTTTAAGGTTTTTTGTTGATTACATCTTGAGTTTTAAGAATTCTTTGGATGCCATTACTCACTAAATAAATGTTGATATAGAAATTTATTCAAGTTGTACTAATGCATGCATGGAAATTAGGTCATTTGGAATGGTTGTTAGATGCACAAATGTTAGATTACAGATTTGTGGGAATGGGCTAATGTAAACTACTTGCTTTAAGAAGTTGGGAAGAGACAATGCATTGAATTGGTGGTATACCACAGTTGGCATAAGATTTGCAATATAGGTTATTATAACTTTAAACTTGGAGAAATGGGATCATATTTCTTTTGAACCATATATAGGCTGGAAGTTTAGTTCTTGACTCTTACCACCATTAGGGATAAAGGCTTTTATGTCTTGACACAACTAGATGGTAAACAAATAAATTAGATCCAAGCCACATGGGAGATAATGTGGGCATGTCATGATAAATCGCAGCTGATACAACTGCATGGGTGGTTCTGGTGCCACTTGCTGCAATAATGATGTATGTGTACAAGAAAGTATAAATGTTTAGTTGGGCTTCAAATACCAACTCCATGGTAAGGAAATACCACTATTTGGTCGACAATTATGACTACTACATACTAATCCGGGTAATTGGGGATGATATGAATTTGTTGCATAAGTCCCGGAAATCCGAGTTTTTCTCAATGACTACACATCGACACTAGACACCATTAAAGTCATGGTGAGGGAATACCCAAAGAAACCCAATGCCCCTGTTAGTAGCTTAGGCTCTTACCACGACATACAATCGTCCCTTTGGTTCTCTGCGGGTAACCGTGTTTCTTGCTCCATGTTGATGGATTGTTTTTTATTTTCAAATTTGATGTACAAGACTTCAACAAAATTAAACATCGTTCCAAAAGGAAAATGGGAAATATTTAAATGAGAAATATAGTCTCTACTTGAATCAAATTGTCAATCTTGAAACTTATGTGTTATTTAATGTTTTGAATATGGAAAATCATTTAATATTGATATCAAGAGGATACACAAAATTACTCTTAACGATATTCTAGTTTAAGCTTCTGTATGTCAATATTAGAAAATGTAAATTGGGACCCAAAGGTTATTTGTTGACATTATGCTCATTTGGATACATGTTTCCGGTTGTGATATATAATGATAAAATTTAAAGTTCTTGAATCTAGTCTTGGCTGGGTAACGTGCCTTGGGTTCCTGGGCCAAGTTGGGACTTTGGTGTTCCCAAGGAGTACTGGGGATGAAAGTCTGTATATCAGATTTTTAAAGTGTTTTTTCTTAAATTAGGTTTCCTGTTATACTAGAAACCGGGACTAAGATGGATAATTTGACAGGTGATGTAATACTAATCCCTTTGTTCGGTCAATATATGGGACAAGGAATGGAATGGCCTCATTGGGAGATATTACACCACTTAAAGGATAATTTGTGTACAAAATCACAATGATTCCTATACTATTATTGCAATTAGAATATGACATTTGTTGAAACATGCATTGGCTATTTATGACACTCAAGTAGTGACATGTTCTCAAAAAAGTGGATTTCTTTGACAACCTTTGGACAAAGTCCGCACAGAAAAAAGCTCAGGGTAAGTTCTTTACAAAGATTTTGCGTTGTGCAAAAAAGTATTTTACATGGAAGGCACATGCGTTACGACAAAGAAGGTCTTTTGACCCTTGTAACAACTTAGGTTTAAATTCTTAAGATAGGCTATACTAAAAGAAGTTAAACCTGTATGTTTTTATTAAAGTAGAAATATAGTTAGCTCAAATATGATGCACATGAGGTTTGCAACATAATGGCCAATATATGATGTCCCAGAATATGGTAAGGCATATGTGCCATGTATTGATATCTCGAAAAAATGGCTACCATGTTATGGTAAAATATGATAGTTTTAATCGGCATGGAATAAAACCATAGGGTTGTGCCTGTTTGAAGGTTTCAGATGAATAAACTAGGTTGTTCTTGTAGCAATATGGCAATAACAAATAGTCATTTGATTAAATAAAATTGATGTTGACATTAACATGTGGAATATAAAATTTCACTTTGGACTCCTAAAATTGAGTTGACATATGGTTGCATTATGGCTCACGTTTTTGGAAAACAGCATGTGCTCCTTACATACAAGTTACCATTTGCCCTAAAAGGCTTTGTTACATGCACATGCATGGCATATTTTTAGCCCTTGGCAGATGCACGTCTAAAATTGTCGTACCTTCTTTCCCTTGGTTTTGTTACCTTAGATGTTAACATATTGGGATGTTTATTTTGCCATGTATATTGTGTATGAATCTTGAGTTGCGGTATGCTATGTTTCACTTTTTGGATTACCTGATCATCCCCAAAAAGGGAAAGGGCATATTCTCGCCTTTGTATTACCGAAAATATTAATTAGTTTTTACCTTAGACTTAACTCATTTTAGGTTCAGTTGGGTTTCGCTCAAATAGTGGATAGCCCTTGTTTTGTTGCAGCATGGGCGATGAAGGCGGAGTTGCTATAAGACAAAATGATCCCCTAGAGAAAGAGGTATTCCTTTGAAGTAGAAGGATCGTTGCATGTGGTAAAATAAGTTCTGGCGCACGTTTTGGCTCTTCCTATTTGGCCCATATTTTCTCTTGAAGATACTCCCTTGTATTCGTTTGGCAATATCACCTTTGCCATTTGTCGCATGCTTGAGAAAGCCGAGAAAAACGAAATAAAACATGCAAAAGAAATGATCCTAAGAGGCATGCCATGACGACGGATGAAGTTAGAAGGCAATGAAAATAACAACAAGAGACAATCGAGCTATCCGAGAGCGCACAATAATCAGGTTCTTTAGTGGTTTTACGTTTGAATATTCTTATAGATGCAACAAATGAAGATCTGCATAGATCCGGCAAATGAAGATTAAAGCAAGAAATAGAATTAATATATTCATTGTATTTCCAACACAGGTTTTTTGTGATTACATGGTTTTAAAATTCTTGCCGATCATTACTCACTAAACAAGTGTTAATAAGGAAATTTTCAAGTTATTGCTAATACATACATGGAGGTTAGGTCATTGAATGAGTTATTGGATGCACAAATGTTAGATACAAATTTATGCAGGAATGGAAACATGTAATGACTTTTGCTTTTAAGGTTGGGAAGAGATAATGCATTTGGTGCGTTGGTATGCCACGGTTGGCATATGGATTTAATGGGTTGTATTATAACTTTAAAAAACTTGGAGAAATTAGGATCCCTTATTTACCGAACCATATATGAGCTGGAAGTTTAGTTCTTTGCTACCGTTAAGGGATAAGGCTTTTATGTAAACACAACTAGATGGTAAACAAATAATTATAAAGATCCAAGCCACATAGAGTGTAGGCATAAGCAGTAAATGTCGGCTGATACAACTGCACTAGGTTGGTTCACGGATGCACTACACTTGCCGTAATAATGATTATTGTATTGTGCAAGGGTATAAATGTTTGGTTAGACTGGAGATATAACTCCATGGTAAGGGAATACCATCGTGACTATTCTTTGGACAATTACTTTGAGCTATGCTGGTGAGGAATCTGTGGCACGGGTAGTGGAATTGTTATATTAGTTTCAGCATTGCATAAGTCACGATGTCGAGTTTTCTCAATGACCCCATCTGACACTAGTACCATTAAAGTCATGGTGAAGGGGAATACCGAACCTAATGTTTGCACCGTTGGTAACAGGCTCTTACCACGATTATAAGGCCTTCTTGTCCTTTGGTTCACCAGGTGACGGGTTTCTTGCTCCCGTGTGCTTTGGAGTGGATTGCTCTTTTGTTCAGGTGGATGTAGAGACTTCAAATGGCTTAGTGAAGCGGTTCCAAAGGGAAGTAGGGAGAATATTTCAGTAGAATGGTCTGCTTGAGATCCAATTCCTCCAGTGCAGGCTTGTGTGTTGTTTGTGTTTTGGATGAAAATCATTTAATATTTGATATCAAGAGGAATACACAGGTCTACTCTGCTTGATATTCTAGTTTAAACTTTGTCGTATGCCTAATATTAAACGAGAAATTAATTCAAAGGTGTTATTTGAAATTGACATTCTCTGTTCATTTTGACATGTTCCAGTTATGATATAATGATAAAATTAAAGTTCTTGAATCTAGTCTTAGCCCAGGTAATTGCATGCTGGGATGTCCCCAGAACGCTAGTCTGGGGCACCTTGGTATTCGCAAGGAGTGCCTAAGGATGAAAGAAATCTGATATCAATTTAAAGTGTTTTTTCTTAAATTAGGTTTTCTAGTTATACTGAAACCAGGACTAAGATGGATAATTTGGATGGTGATGCTTAATACTAATCCCTTTGTTGGTCAATATATATGGGACAAGGAATGGAATGCCTCATTGGAGGATATTACACCAATTGAGATGGACGTGTGCAGAGTATCACAATGATTCTATGCTATTATTGCGTGGGAACATGACATTTGTCCAAACATGCATTAGCTTATTTATGACACTCAATGTGACATGTTCTCAAAAAAGTGGATCTGTAGACAACCTTGGGACAAAGTCCGCATTTAAAAATAGTGGGATTCTTTTGCATAAAAGATTTTTTATATATTATTTGTGCAAAAAAGTATTTACATATGGGAAGGCGGGGGTTTGTCGTTACGATGAGGTCACGCACTGCTCTTTGTAACCTTTAGGTTTAGAATTCTCCTTGGATGGTACAGCCAAAGAGTTAAATTGCATGGGTTTATTAAAGTAGAAATTATATAGTTAGCTCAAATATAGTGCACATAGGGTTTATAGCAATGGCCAATGCTCTATGATATCCAGAATATCTGTGAAGGCATATGTGCCATGTAATATTATCTCTGAAAAAAATGGCCATGTTATTATGAGTAAAATATGATAGTTTGTCAGGCATGGAATAAACCGTTTATTGTGTGCCTGTTTGAAGGTTTCAGATGAATAAACTAGGTTGTTCTTGTAGCAAATTATGGCAAATAACAAATAGTCATTTGATTAAACAAAATTCCAGTGTTGACATTAAACATGTGGAATATGGAAATTTCACTTTTTGGACTCTAAAATTGGAGTTGACTTATGGTTGCATTATGGCTCACGTTTTGGAAAACAGCATGTGCTCTTTACATACAAGTTACCATTTACCTAAAGGCTTTTGTTGCATGCACATGCATGTGGCATTACAGCCTATACATACACATCTAAAATTGTCATGCCTTCTTTTATAGTTTTTGTTACATAGATGTTAACATATTGGGATGTTTATTTTTGCCATGTATATTGTATGAATCTTGAGTTGCAGTTTATGCTATGTTTCACTTTTTGGATTACTGATAATCTCCCAAAAGGAAAAGGCATGTCCGCCTTTGTATTTTAAAGAAAATATTAATTCGTTTTACGCCAAGTGAACTCATTTTGGGGGTTCAGTTAGGTTTTAGTTCTGCAAATAGTGGATAGCGGTGCTTTTGTGCAACATGAAGGCGAAACCATGGCGGTTGCTATAAGAACAAAGTGGATTCCACTAGAAAGAGTATTCGCTTTGTGCGAGAAGGATGGTTGCATGTGGTAAAACCAAGTTACCATTTCGGCTCTTCTGGCCCATATTTTCTCTCTCTTGAAGATCTTGCGGCATCTCCCGCCAGCAATTCGTTGTATCACTTTACCATTGTCGCGGTGAAAGCGAAAAAGCTGATAAAACAATGCCAAAGAAATGATCCTAAAGAGGGCATGCCATAGACGGATGAAGTTAGAGGGCAATGAAAATAACAACAAGACAAAGCTGGAGCTATCAAAGGCGCACAATAATAATCAGGTTCTTTCTTGGTTTTACGATTTGAATATTCTTATAGATCGGCAAATGAGATCTTATAGATCGGCAAATGAAATGGTGGCAAAATAGGGGGAATTAATATTCATTCATTGTATTTCCTTTTTAAGGTTTTTCTTTGATTACATCTTTGAGTTTAAAGATTCTTTGGATCATTACTCACTAAATAAGTGTTGATATGAAATTTATTCAAGTTATTGCTAATGCATGCATGGAGATTAGGTCATTGGAATGGTTGTTAGATGCCTAAATGTTAGATGCTGGAATTTGTGGGGGAATAAAACATGTAATGACTTCTTAACTTTAAATTTGGGAAGAGATAATGCATTGGTGGGTGGTATACCACGATTGGCATATAAGATTTAATGGGTTATTATAACTTTAAACTTGGAGATTAGGTGGATCCCTTATTCTTGAACCATATATGAGCTGGAAGTTTAGTTCTTTGACTCTTACCATTAGGGATAAGGCTTTTAATGTCTTGACACAACTAGATGGTAAACAAATAAATTATAGATCAGAGCCACATAGAGTGTGGGCATAAGCATAAAGAAATCTTTTGGTGATACAAACTGCATGAATGATTCACGGTACACTTGCTGCAATGATGTATGTGTAACCTGAAAGTATAAATGTTTTTAGTTGGGCTTCAAATATATAACTCCATGGTAAGGAATACCACTGTGACTATTTGCTGGACAATTATGATGACTACATGCTAAATACGAGAATCTAATATTAGGAGTAATTATGGTGAATTTTCTTTGTGCATAGGTCTGGAAATGCAGTTTTCTCAATGACTACATCTTGACACTAGTGCCATTAAAGTCATGGTGAAGGGAATGCAAGAAACCTAATGCTTACTGTTAGTAGCTTAGGCTCTTACCGATTAAAGGAAGCGTCCCTTTGGTTCTCTTTGAGGGTAACCAGGGTTTCTTGCTCCATGCTGATGGATTGCTCTTTACCATTTTCAAATTTGATGTACAAGACTTCAAATAGAGCAAGCAAGTAAAAGCACGTTCAAAAAGGAAAATGGGAAATATTCACAATGAGAATATAGTCTACTTGAATCAAATTGTCAATCTTGAAACTTATGTGTTATTTAATGTTTTGAATATGGAAAAATCATTTAATATTGATATCAAGAGGATACAAAATAGGTCTACTCTTACTGATATTCTAGTTTAAACTTGTCATGTATGCTGAATATTAGAAACAGAAATTAATTCCAAAGGTGTTATTTGAAATTGACATTATCGTTCATTTGACATGTTCCAGTTATGATATATAATGATGATAAAATTAAAGTTCTTGAATCTAGTCTTGGCCTAGGTAGCGTTACGTAAGTTGTCCTAGAACTAATTCTGAACTTGGTATTCACCTGCCAAGGGAGTACTAAGGACGATAATTCATCCGATTTTAAAGTGTTTTTTCTTAAATTCCAGGTTTTAGTTATACTAGAAACCCGACTAAGATGGATAGGCAATTGACCGGTGATGTTAATACTAAACCCTTTGTTGGTCAATATATAGGACAAGGAATGGAATGGCCTCATTGGAGGATATTACACACCAATTGAGATGGACCGTGTGCAAGTATCACAATGATTCTATGCTATTATTGTACGTAGAATATGACATTTGTTGAAACATTCATTTATTTATGACACTCAATGTGACATGTTCTCAAAAAGTGGGTTCTTTATTACAACCCTTTGGGACAAAGTCCGGACGAAAAAAATATGGTAAGTTCTTTTTGCATAAAGATTTTTATGTTGTGCAAAAAAAAGTATTTACATGGGGAAGGCGGGGCACATGCGTTGACAAGTCAGAAGCACCCCTTTGTTGTAACAACAGGTTTAAATTCTTAAGATAGGCTATGCTAAAAGAAGTTAAACTGCATGGGTTTTTATTAAAGTAGAAATTATATAGTTAGCTCAAATATGATGCACATGAGGTTGCCAACATAATGGCCAATATATGATATCCCGAATATGCAATGAAGGCATATGTGCCATGTAATTGATATCTCTAAAAAAATGGCCATGTTATGGTAAAATATGATAGTTTGTCGGGCATGGAATAAACCATGGGGTTGTGCCTGTTTGAAGGTTTCAGATGAATAAACTAGGTTGTTCTTGTAGCAATATGGCAAATAACAAATAGTCATTTGATTAAACAAAATTGATGTTGACATTAACATGTGGAATATGGAAATTTCACTTTTGGACTCTAAAATTGGAGTTGACTTATGGTTGCATTATGGCTCACGTTTTGGAAAACAGCATGTGCTCCTTACATGCAAGTTGCCATTTGCCTAAAAAGGCTTTGTTGCATGCACATGCATGGCATATTTTAGCCCTTGTACATGCACGTCTAAAATTGTCATGCCTTCTTTCCCCACTTGGTTTTGTTACATAGATGTTAACATATTGGGATGTTTATTTTGCCATGTATATTGTATGAATCTTGAGTTGCAGTATGCTATGTTTCACTTTTGGATTACCTGATAATCTCCCAAAAAGGGAAAGGGCATATTCTGCCTTTGTATTTTCTGAAATATTAATTGCGTTTTACCTTAGGGATTTAACTCATTTTAGGGTTCGGTTAGGTTTTAGTTCAAATAGTGGATAACCCGGCTTGCTTGTTTGTGCAACATGAACGGCCATGGCGGTGCCTATAAGACAAAGTGGATTCCACTAGAAAGAGGTATTCCTTTGTGCGAAAGGATCGTTGCATGTGGTAAACCAAGTTTCTGCTGCATTTCGCTCTTCTCTATTTGGCCCATATTTTCTCTTGAAGATGCTGGCATCTCCCCTGGCGGCAATTTCGTTGTATCTGCCTTTGCCATTGTCGCAGTGAGAAGCAGAGAAAAAGCTGACCAAAACATGCCAAAGAAATGATCCTAAGAGGGCATGCCATGGATGAGATGAAGTTAGAAGGCAATGAAAATAACAACAAGACAACTGGAGCTATCCGAGGCGCACAATAATCGGGTTCTTTCTTTGGTTTTCTGATTTGAATATTCTTATAGATCTGGCAAATGAAGATCTTATAGATCCGGGTAAATGAAGATTGTAGCAAAAAATAGGGGAATTAATATATTCATTGTATTTCCTTTTTAAGGTTTTTTTTTCTTTGTGATTACATCTTGAGTTTAAAGATTCTTTGGATCTGATTACTCACTAAATAAGTGTTGATATGAAATTTATTCAAGTTATTGCTAATGCATGCATGGAGGTTAGGTCATTGGAATGGTTGTTAGATGCACAAATATTAGATGCAAATTTGTGCAGGAATAAAACATGTAATGACTTCTTGCTTTTAAGTTGGGAAGAGATAATGCATTGGTCGCTGGTATACCCGATTGGCATATAAGATTTTAATGGGTTATTATAACTTTAAACTTGGAGAAATTAGCTGGATCTCTTATTCTTGAACTATATATGAGCTTTCGGAAGTTTAGTTCTTGACTCTTACCATTAGGGATAAGGCTTTTATGTCTTGACACAACTAGATGGTAAACAAATAAATTATAGATCCAAGCCACATAGAGTGTGGGCATAAGCGATGAAATGCTGGCTGATACAACCGCATAGGTGGTTACGGACTGGCTACACTTGCTTGGTTACGGAATAATGATGTATGTGTACAGTAAGTATAAATGTTTAGTTGGGCTTTCGGATATAACTCCATGGTAAGGGAATACCCTGTGACTATTTGGTTTGGACAATTATGACTACATGCTAGGCGGTCTGGCTGGGTAATTAGGGGCGGATTATATGAATTTCTTTGTGCATAAGTCCCGGAAATCTGAGTTTTCTCAATGACTACATACTGACACTAGTACCATTAAAGTCATGGTGAAGGGAATACCCAAGAAACCTAATGCTTACTTTGTTAGTAGCTTAGGCTCTTACCCTGATTAAGGCCTAAACATCCTTTGGTTCTCTTTGCGGTAACCAGGTTTCTTGCTCCATGCTGATGGATTGCTCTTTACATTTTCAAATTTGATGTACAAGACTTCAAATAAGCAAGTAAGCACGTTCCAAAAGGAAAATGGGAAATATTTACAAAGAATATAGTCTACTGCTTGAATCAAATTGTCAATCTTGAAACTTATGTGTTATTTAATGTTTTGAATATGGAAAATCATTTAATATTGATATCAAGAGGATACCGGGTCTACTCTTAACTGATATTCTAGTTTAAGCTGTCATGTATCTTTGAATATTAGAAAGCGGAAATTAATTCAAAGGTGTTATTTGAAATTGACATTATCGTTCATTTGACATGTTCGGTTATGATATATAATGATAAAATTAAAGTTCTTGAATCTAGTCTTGGCCTAGGTAACGTATGCATGTAAGTTGTCCTAGGGCTGCTAATTCTGGAACTTGGTATTCTGCAAGGAATACTACTAGGATGAAAGTCGATATATCGATTTTAAAGTGTTTTTTTTTTTTAAGTTTCGCGTAGCCTTCAAGGTTCGCTTCTGTGCAAAAAGTTTGAGCCCGGAATTTTTGAACGTATTTTTTTGAATGTTAAACGCGTCAAATTTGTGCCGTATCAAATGAAAAATACGTATTACGTATAAAACGTATACAGTATTGAACCTATCCCTGATGAAGCATCATACAACATATATTATAATTGCCCTTATTTGTACAAATCTTGTCTCTTATAAGGCATCACATTTTTTAAGATGTTACAAATGTTCAACAAATATCATCGTTTGTTGTCACAGGTGGCATTACAACGCAATTCCGCATCACAACTGATTGGTTAAACCGTAGTTGAATGACCTTCAACATGTCGTACATGAAGGGAATTACCATTTAGTTAAGCAATAAGTGGATTTTCAAACAAACCAAAAGATCCAAAATCTAAAGTTCCACCATCTGATCTAATCAACATATGTGTTGGCCTTGGCAACATATGAAAATCTCTTAGACAGAAAATCTTCTACACAACAAAATGCCAATTCGTTAGTGCACTGTGTTGTTTTCAAGTCTTACAAAAGAGACAAAGAACTGGAGAGAATTGGAGGTTAGTTAAAGCACTACATACAATAATAAGTAGATATGTAGCTTACATAGAAATAGAAATGCAAGGCGCCGCCACGCCCCTCGCAGACCCTAGAAGAGGGATGCATAACCACCAGCCGCGCACCTCCGAGATAGATGCATGACCAGCTGCCATTGCTGCTAGCTTGCCTGACAATGTATGTTGATGAGACTCCTTGATTACACGAACTAAAGAAAGATGTATATATGCAAAGGAGCAAGCTCACTACGCATATGTTACGTCGACGTTCAAAATCAGGGGAGTGGACCCGAGAGTCTATAGGATGTTCTAAGGAAGCACGCGAAATCCGTCTAGAAAAAATTGCGGGACGGAGTAATCTCATTTCACAGTATCAAAAACAAACCCACACCTCAAAGGAAGACCGTTTTTCTAAGGAGTATTTTGACTCAATCGGCAATCAACGTTTGAGGTGAATTCTAGGGCTAGTCACATGTTCCTTATATATAATATTACAGCCATAAAAAATGTGGGCGCAATCATATTTTTTGCTTAGTAAATCCCAAAACACACATCGAATTTTTGCGTCTGTGGTTCTTGAAATCGGCGTCTGTGAACATTTTTCTCGCGCAAATTTCATAAAACCGTGTACGCGAAGTTTAAATTTTTTCGCATATGCGAAATATATGTTTCTCTTGAATTTTCTCGAATCATACTCGTAGGTTTGTGACAATAGCCGTCTGCCATGCCGTCTCGGCTCCGATCATCTCTCACATGAAGAACGGGGGTTAAGAAAAGGGGAAGGGGGGTTTCCAGTCTAGTCCCATCCCAGTCCGTGACCTGGTTCTTGATGTCACTCTAGTCCTAGTTCTAGTTTGGCCCAATTCCAGCCCATGCCCTTGTCATCGATTCAGAGGTGCCATCTCCAATTGTCACATCCAGCCCACTCTTGCTCCAGATGATTCCTTTCCAACATGTCTCCTATTTTACCAGTCGTTCTAAGCTCCTCTGCATGCTTTTTTAGATCTATCTCCAAGTCCATCATCTAGATCTTCTTGTGAGTCAAATCTTATTTGTGTTTCGAAGTTTATATCATCTCAAGCTTTTGCATTTTGATCATGCTCCTTGTATTGTTCCAAATATTTCTTTAGTTTCTATTCCAAGTTATCATTTCATTCCTAAATCTAACAGAGCCCAAGCAATGTAGCTCCTATCACATTACCCGACTTCAATTTATCGAGCCCTTCCTTTGGAACTTGACATTATTTTTAGCAAATATTGGGTGTTTGATCCTGGAGGTTGAAGGTTCTCGTTCACAATGGTTGGCTAAAGTTACGCTCTCGAAAGGCTCAAACCTAAGAGAGAGTAATGTGACAACTATACATGTACAATACCAATATGGTTGCCACACATTCAAAAGTGCTATGGTGCAAAGAGGACTTGAACCCAAGGCCTATTAGTTACAAGCTTCATGCTTTACCAAGTGGATCACCCCACTAAGATTGTTAGTCATATTATTGATCATACATAGAATTGTCAATCATGATGGTACATGGCTGCTTGCATGTCATCAAATGTCACACATGCACCTTGCCAACCGTGAGCCTTCACAAGAAGACACCATGCAATATTGTCCATATATATATGAATGGTCCTGAATTGAAGAAACCATTCTGAGTTCTTCAACGCTAGTTATTCTCAATGTATCCTCATGTATCCTCCATATCTTGGCCTTGTTTTTAGCTCTAGATCTTGTTGGTGATCTCGAGCATTTTTGTTCATGAGTTCTTATTCTTGATTTGCCCTTTGGGTCTTTGTACTTATTATTGTCAATGTAGTACCTTACTTAAAGTTTAAATATGTGCTTCTCTTGAATTTTCCATATCTTGCACGTAGGTTTGTGACAATAGGGCATTACTTATGCCGCCTCAAAAATCACTTATTTTAGTAATTTTCTCCCTCACGGATGAGGGGTTAAGAAAAGGGGGTTGGGGTTGTTAATTCTATGGTTTGGCCAGAGATAATTATCTCTCATTGTCTCTTATGCTATACAAGATAACAACTATCTCTCGCCATGTCGCATGAGAGATAACAAATGTTGGAGCATGAAGGGGATTCAACATCGGGGCCATACAATGTGCCCGAAAGTGACTCATAGGGGTTTTTCCCGACCCATTTTCACACGCACCCATATGAGTTAGGGGTTTGTTTGCCACTACCCGAGGTAAATTTTGTATGGAAAGGGGTTGAATTTGTCTTTCAAAAAGTCGTATAATCGGGAATTTTGACAAAATGATATATATGTTAGCCATTTGTGAGAATATTTAACCAAAATGAAGATCTATTTTCACATTAAAGAAAAGATCATCTTCATTATCCTTACTCGAACTTTATAAACGTCATACTGCATAATCATACCGCATATACATGCCACATTCTTAATGTGTTACAAAACATCCAAAGTTAATTTTTAGCCAATGCAATGTCTACATGTAGTCAACCACATGGAGTGCCCACCTTTGTCATAAACGTGAGTGACATTTTTATAAATATGTTACAAAATATTCAAAGTTCACTTTTAATTTCTTGCTAATGCAACGTAGTGCCCACCGATTCTTAGCCAATGAAGTAGAGTGCCACCAAAGGTGGGCAATTTGCTATAACTAAGAATAATGGAGAATTAATTTGAAATATAAAAAAACATCTTTAGTGGTTGATATATGTAATTATTCCTTCTATATTGAATGTAGATAACTATTGCCTATGCCCTACATTAGGATAAGATAAGATAGGATTAGGATTAAGGCAAAGGCATTGACATATGCCCCTAGAGAAAGAAAAAAGTTAACATTGACACATTAAACTATTATCCCCTATAGGATCATGCGCATCTTCCATACCGGAGTTTCTTGGGAGGAAGTCTCTATTTTTCACATTTTTTTCCTAAGCAATGTTCGACAATGCGTGCTTTATAAAGTGATTCAATGGTCAAAATTTGATGCCGCAAGATGATCAAGATTCCATGCTAGGCTTAAGGTTTAGGTTCGCTGCAGTTCTAGGTGTGTGCAGTGTAGATGGTAGGTGCATGCATGCTTATCATCTACATGTTTTCAAGTAAAGCCCAAGAATGCTAGGCATCATTATTACTACACGCTTTTCAGATTACAGCCAAAATATTTACAGACTTCAACCTATGCCCAGTAACATTGGGCAGCGTTACTAGTACGGTAGCATAAGCCATGTAGCATGAGAGATAACAAGTGTTGGAGCATGTGGCCAAATCAAATTGTTTCCAAATACTTAAAGCTTGGGAAATATGGGTCATTTGGAATAGGCTCAACGTTTTTTTTTTTCCCTTGAGGACTACACTACAAGTGCACAGTGATGCCTGAACCATGAGGAAATTTAAAAGACCATAGACATGGGTTTAGGAATAGCATAGGCTAGTTAAAAGCATGTCTATTCATAGCATGTTGTATACAACACAGTCTCGTGACATGGGCCAGGAAGACATGGGCCCAAGAAGAAGACATGGGCCAGGCGACCGTGAGCAAGACTGAGCTGCCATCAAGAAGAGTTAATGGCGATGGCTTAAAAAGACTGAGCTGCAATAAAAAAGACTTAATGGCGATGACAGATTGCGATGTGCAAACCACTAAGATGAGCTGCCATGGGCCCAAGAAGATAAAAAGGCTGAGCTGCCATGAGCTGCATGTAAGTTGATGGCATTCAAAAAAGTAAAGCGAGAGATGCAAACAAAACGATTGGGACAAAATGAATACTTGTATGCTCTGATTAAAAATGAAAGAAAACGATGACCCTGATATAATTTCTTTTTTGCTTATTGATTACAGAAAAGACCTACCACATTTTGGCATTTTGTTCCGCATCCGCGTGTCAAAGAACGGAGCTCTAAAATTTACTTTGCATTTTCTTCTACACTCTAAAAATTTTGCATGATGTAGAGAAGACGACTTAACTTATTTTGTTTATGCTTTTACTAAAAAAAAAATGTGCTTAAATACCAATGCTTCTCCCCATGTTCATTGCTTCCCTTTGCCCATGGTCAAACAAAATTCGGCTCCAAAAAAAATGCATTGGGGAGAAGGCCAGGCTCTTGTTGAATGGTGAGCTTTTGAGCCTTGGTGAACAAAGAGGGGATATGAGGTTGCTCGAGCCTTGCACAAAGTTCAACAAATTGAGCAATGCAAATTGCGCAAATTGATGCTCTTCAAAACCAATTGGAGCACAAGGTGCAAGACAAGCTTTGCAAAGTGAGCAATGCAAATTGCCATGGCAACTTAAATTGGTGAGCAATGCAAATTGCAAAGCCTTGCAAAAATGCATTGGGGTTGAGCAATGCAAATTGCGCACATTACATTCTTCTAAGAATTGTGAGCTCTTTGCACAAGCTCAAGAGCAATGCAAATTGCAGGGTTACATTTCCCAAGAACAAAATTGAGGTTGCAAGGCCCAACAAGCTCTACAAAGTGAGCAATGCAAATTGCGCACATTACATCTCTCCAAGAACAAAAAATTGATCACAGCTTTAGCCTTGCACAAGCTCTGCAAAGTGAGCAATGCAAATTGGCTTACATTACATCTCTCCAAGAATAAAATTGAGCAATGCAAATTGCCATCTCCAGTAGCTCTAGTCTTTAGCTCAAAAGTGAGCAATGCAAATTGCGAATTACAATCTCCTCAACGAAATTGGAGCACAAGGCACCCAGAGCCTTGCACAAGCTCAAAGTGAGCAATGCAAATTGCGCATTTAATCTCTCCAAGAACAAAATTGGATCACAAGGCTCCCAGAGCCTTGCACAAGCTCAAGAAGTGAGCAATGCAAATTGCGCACATTAGATCTCTCCGGCAACAAAATTGAGCACAAGGTGCCCATAGCCTTGCACAAGCTCAACAAAGTGAGCAATGCAAATTGCGCACATTAATCTCTTCTTTCAAAATTGGAGCACAAGGCTTCATAGCCTTGCACAAGCTCTTCAAGAAAGTGAGCAATGCAAATTGCGCATATTAGATCTCCGACAACCAAATTGGAGCACAAGGCCCATAGCCTTGCACAAGCGGAAAGTGAGCAATGCAAATTGCTCACATTAGATCTCCGTGAAAATGGAATTGAGATGAAGGTGTTTGAGAGCTTGGCAAAAGCCCTCAAGATCATGCATTGCAAGCTGCAAAAATCCGGAGACTCAAGAATAATGTGACGACTAGAATTGGACAAATCCAAATGCTAAATGCACCGAAGACCAATTTTATTTTGAAGGACTTAAGTTGTGATTGGGAATCAAAATTGTTGGAAGCTGAAGCAAAGAATCTGCTCCAATGGAATGAGATCCTTTCAGGTAGTGATCTTGCTAACCAAGAAAGGGTTCTGCCGAATGCTGCCAAGCTTTTCATATGTGGAGATCCGGGCGTTGGGAAGTCAACAATCAGAAAGGGCTTGACCAAAAATCGTTTCATTCTAAAGCTGCTGTCACATGGTCCTTCAAATTCTACAAGAGGTATGGACCTAACCACTCTTCAATTTGGAAAGCAACAACTGCAAATCTGTGACTTGGCCGGCCAACAGGAATATCATGCTTTTCATCACCTCTTTCTTAAAGGCTCTGATAAGGATCTTTTCTTAGTTGTATGTAGAGCACCCAATTCTCGTTCTAGCCAACAATTTCAATCCTCTCTTGATTATTGGCTCCGATTTATTGCTTCTCATCGTTCCCCTTCTTCCCTTGCAATGCCAAAGGTTCTTATAGTTGTAAATTACTTCACAAATTCTCATCAACCTCTACCCACAAATATGAAAACACATGCTAATATGCTCCTTGAGAGATATCTTGGAGAGTATTCCAAATTTCTGGATTTTGGCACTTTAGAACAAAGTATTTTTGGAATCATAGCCTTAAAGCCCCAGCAATTGAAGCCTCTCAAACTTCAACTTAAAGGTGCTTTGAATAATCTTCTTAAACAGAGGCCTCAGATTCCTCAATTGTGTGGTCACATAATCAGTAAGCTAAATACAGCTTTTAAGGGACATAAATGGTTTTCTTTAC
Organism: Isoetes taiwanensis; assembly: GCA_021234155.1. NCBI lineage: Eukaryota > Viridiplantae > Streptophyta > Lycopodiopsida > Isoetales > Isoetaceae > Isoetes > Isoetes taiwanensis. Next base: position 36,992 of record JAJEKV010000885.1, on the reverse strand, counting down.
GTCAAAATCACTGCCAGAAAATCATTCCATTTCGACAGCTTATCAGACTTTTGGGACCTTTGATCATCAAGTACAAGATCTCAGAGAAGTTGATAAGAGATGCAACAGAGCATTTGTTTGATATGGGAGAACTCATTTACTTTAATGACACCAAGGAATTCATTATCTTGGATGTGCAGTGGTTTGTTAGAGAAGTGATTGCAATCTTCATACGACCAGATCTGGTGCAACAAGATCGTTTTGAATTAGTAGAGATGAAGCAATATCTCTTGAGGATAAGTGAAGAAATATATTTGGATGCAATCATAGATTGCTTGGAGAAATTGGGCATTCTTTACAAATACCAAGAAGAAAATAATTGTACATTTATATTAGTTCCTGCACTCTTAACAAATCCTCTACCAGGATGGCCACAAATTGGTCGAGATTTTTTCTATTTTGGTCGTAGATATGATTGCGTTGAAAAGAAGAACATGTTGCTTCCTTCAGGAATATTCACAAATTTGCAGGTCAAATTAAAGCAATTATACTCTGATCCCTATTATGTTGGAGATGGTTGGATAAGCTTTGCCACAGATACAAACAATATTGGCATTACCTTTATTATACAAATAGGGGGTAAAAAGGGTCTTTGGACTGACCGTCATTGGATCGACATCATGCTACGTGTTTCCCGCGAGCATAAAGAGAATCCAGAAGTAGGAACTGAGTTTTCTAAATTGATGGACGAGGTATTTAGAATTTGTGCCAAGTCTACATGTGTTGAATTAGATGAATTGGTGATACGGCCACAATCTGTCCAGAATTTGGATATCTCAGAAGAGTATGATGTTGTATTATCTAGCAGAATTAAAGACAAGGCTAAACAAAATGGGCCATCATGTATACACAGATGGGGTGCTAAAGACCTTAATGATGTTAGAGAAACAACTATTAGAGAGCTTTTATTTGTTCATGAATGGGAACATTGGACGCAAGATATGAAGCAAAAGTTAGAGGAACTGAAGGATATGGATAAGGAGATGGAAAAACTTGCAGGTCATGACGTCAAGGAATCAGTGAAAGGGCAACACATGTCAACATTCAGCAAAGATAATAGCACATGTGGAATTGATCCGTCATCAACGGACAAAATAGATAAGCTTCATCTGAAAATGGATGAAATTAAAAATAAAGTGGATGAAATTAACAATAAAGTGGATGTAGTCATGGTTGTGCAGAAGGAACTTGTGTCTGGACAGAAGGAAATTATGAGTCGGCTAGATAAACTATATGATGATGTAAAAGCAGAGGAAGTTCGGATATTGCAAAGATTAGCTACTCTGATAGAAATTTCAGAGCAACGCATGCCATGCCTACCGTATTTTACTGATGATAATAATATGATCCAAAATCTAACAGCAGATTTCTTTGCTAGAAGCATCAAGTTGCATTTATTATGTGAATCAAAGGTGGGTGGTCACCATGTAGTACCAGGCCAGAAAGGGATCAAAGTAACCGCTAAAGAAAAATGGGTAATAGATCGCTCAAAGGTATTGGCCCCACTCTCACATGTCTTGCTTTTTGCTTCAGATGGGTGCTTGCTGCGCTTGGTATTCCTAGTGTTGTTCCACGTTGGCTCCCAGATGTGCTCAAATACATTGCAGGTGAACTGCCATTTGTCCAAAATTTTATCAATAAGATCACAGGCACTGCATGCATAAATGACATTTTGGGGACGACTGCCAATGCCAATGATCGTGAATTAGAGCTTCGAGAATTTTTTAAAACATTGGTAAGGAATGGAAAGGAGATAGACATGAAATCCGACTTTGGTCTTCAACGCATTATGTTCCATGATGGAAAAGCAGCCTGGGTTTGTAATAAACATGTGCAACACGGGGAAGTCTTGAGTTCTAAATTGTCATTGTAATGTATGATATTGAATCTTGCAATCTTTTATCACACAAGTGTTTTTGAAGGCATTGGAATATCAAACAAGTTGATTTTCAATGTATGATATTGAATCTTGACTTTGAATATCTACATATTATACTAGTACTAGCATCTATCCAATGGCATCAGAAATCAAATGTTTAATTATTGCAAAAAAATGTCGCACCATGATAAGCTCTTGCATTGAAACCACAATCAAGCAAATATAATCTAAACTAGTTATAATGCCCAACAGCTTTGGGCATAAGTTGAAAACATGTAAGCTATGTTGGTCTAGCATGTAAGACAAGACTTGCATAAGCAGCCCACATAGGAGTTGCATGGCCAGCTACTATAAAAAGGTTATAGAAATGGAGACCAGCGTTGCTAGGCATAGCTAGGAACTGTGAATGACACACTGAAGCACTTGTTAAACGAATTCACATTTTCTTTCCTCTTCCTTTTTCCCTTTTCCTTTTACCTTTTCCCCCTTTTCCTTTTCTGTTTTTCCATTTACCCTTTTTTCCATTTTCTTACTATCCCATTTCGCCCATCTCTTATAATGCTCTATTCTTAAGTTGGTCCACAATGCTCTGTTCTTCCACAAATTTTGGTTCCATATTGCTCTCTTCTTCCACAGGTTTTTTATTCCACGTTGCTCTGTTCTTGCTTAATTAACTTTGAGCTCGACCTTCTACTGTCCAAGGAAGATCCAAACATATGATTAAGCTAGAGAGGCACCCTTCAAACAAGAGGGTTCTATTCTAGGTTGCCATTTTGAGTGCAATATAAGTCCGTCGAATTAGTTTTAGCACAGTTTAGCATGTAGCAGCTAGAAAGTGTTACAACTTACATTCCCATGAAACCATTTGCTTGCTCTTGACAATGCAAAAGATTGGGAATTCAATCTTCTGTTAATATTTATCCTTTCATGAGCTTTTAAATATATTTGACAAAACGCGTTTAAGGCTGATGCAATACCCTTTCTAAAGAAATATGTGAATTATGTTAGGCACCTTTCAATGAGACCCCGATTAAAAAAATTCTTTTAAACAGACTAAATCAACGGATGGACAACCCATATGAGGATGCTGAAGACATTTTTTTATGAGTATATATATACATCTTTTTATGAGTATTGCTCACACAGGGATATCAAGAATTCACCAGCTTCTCCTCCATGTGTACACTCGAGCAAGAACATTCCCAAGTCGTCAATCATGTCCCATAGGCTAGCAAGGTGGCGTTATTGTAATACCTCGTGGATGAGAGAAGTGGTGAGGTCCTTGGGAAGACCCATTACACTATCAAGAGAACCAACCTGTAAGTAACCAAAATACATATAAGCTTAGAAAAGAGGATCCAGAAAATTATACACTCTCTAAATTATGTGTTCCTTGAAGTCTCTTACCATTGCTTCTACTAATGGTGAGACAAGGGGGTGCTCAACCAAAAGACCCCCTGGTGCATAGAAAACCGAACCTTCCTTAATCTATCAAGTGTGAAGATACTTCATATATGCAGCCTAAAATTAATTGCCAAATCAAGTTACTTACCAACATCTCAACCACTTGTTTTGGTATAGGATGAAAATAGATCTGCAACATGACAGTAGTAAATGCTCTGAGCATTCCAAGTGACATACAGTTTCACTAATACGCATAGAAAATACTATATTTACCTCAGCCTTATCTATGCCACCTTTTCTTAAGCCATTTTCCAAATTGACAACAATAATTCCACTTATTGTGTGTGCTGACGATTTGGAATATACTGAAATTGAACCATATCAGATGGTGCAAAAATCTAATATTAGTTCAGACATTTACCTTTGACACCCTACAGACATTTTAACATAATACTCGACATAAATTCGTCTAGCATGGCTACAACTTCCAATACACATTCTATTATGAAGAGGGATTTCATATATAAATCACAATTCGAGAACTCCCATGCTTCCTTTCCTTAATGCAGAGTTAACAACATAGCACTGTACCCTCAATAAACAGATGAGCTTCGTCCTCATCCAAGGGCTTCTCTCTTATAACACCTTCATGCAACACAATCTGGCAAACATGAGGGAATGCCTATTAGGAACGAGTCTGCGGCCCAGAACAGTTTGTTTCTTGTGTAGAAAGAGGATTTGACCTGATCTGCTGTGATTAGGACTATTGGTTCCCCACCAATGAAGTATCAAGCATCTTGAGCCTTTGCAAAATACAGTCAGCCTGTTTTGAGAAAGGCTCACTCACATTAAAACACCATATGCCCAAATAAAATGCCCTCCACTTCACATTCTATTTGTTGTACATTAAGATGCTACACAAAGACAGTATTAGTTAACAAGATTAAGAGGCTTCCCATTTTGAAAGAAACAACAATCAAGTGAAATGCTTTTAAAAATACACACTTTCTCAGATTTGTACTTTTAAAGTTTTCTTCAATTTGGATAACTGGCTTCTTTTTTTGTAGACCATTCAAAACTTTTCCTCGTGCACTTTCAATTTGAAATCCCTTTTTGTAGAGGCAATATATCCCATAAAGTATATAATCCATGCTCTTCTTTGACAACAAACCAAACAACAATTTTTCTAAACACATTTCATTATAACATACAAACGAAGCATATGATACGTTATCTCAAATGAAACAAACATATGCATACTTCCACGCTCATCAGAGACATTGTTGAAGGCCAATGAATCTAAGTTATGATCAAATGGCATGGATAAATCTCTCCTTTCTGCTCTGCAGTGATGTCAAGAAAAGAACTTGTGCTCGTAAAGAAATTATGTACTATTAACCTTTGCTTCCGCGACTGCCATTACAAGATCTTCTAGGTTGTTTTTTCTTATAGAATGCTTGTCAATATCCGCACTCTGCAATTACCATAGAACGCCAAACACGTTAAGGCCAAGGTTTGGTGACTTGATACAGAGGAAGAGACAATTATACTACCATGATAGTAAATTCATATCGCATCTCCCTTATCGCATCTTTGATGAAGAACCCAAGATTACCTTCATAGACATGCATCTTTATATTATAATGTTTTGACGTAAGTGCGTAGTGCATCGAGCCCTAAATCTGACGGCTGCAGTTTGATGACTTGAATCGGACGGCTGAGATTTGATCTCTCAATTCTACGGCTGGGTCCAAGAAAAACCCTTTCTGTCGTCGTGCGCTATGGCGGCGTCCTCTGCTAGCTGCCCATCTCTGTTACATTGCAAACATTTTTTTGATGACGGATGGGTGTTTTCATGAGCTTTTTTTAGGGTTTTTAACCTTCCATTTTGTGTTATTTCCTTCTTTCTTTAGTTCTTTCAATTTTTCTTCTCGCTCTTACTCAGTTATGGCGCATCTTTCTAAATGGGATTGGGCTCCAGCCGAAAAAATGCTGGAGCACCAATGGAGCTCCTGCTGAATAGATCTAATCGATTGCTTTCTTTTTAAAGGGGAACAGTAAGTGGTAGTCTCACCTTGATTTGTAAATCTTGAACAAATCGTGGATCAGAACAAAAATTCTGTGAATCGTGGTCAGTACTGCTTTTCATGGCACCGGCTTGCTTTTATGCTAATACAACGGATGTGCATAGATACGATGGCAGAAAACCCTCAAATCTATGCCACCCTCAAATCGTTTCAAAAAGGAAAGAGCCCGGGTCCAGATGGGTTCCCCCCTGAATTTTATATTGCTTTTTGGGACATAATCAAATTTGATTTTGTGCATATGATTCATGGCTTTTGGAATTCCAATCATCTTCATCCTGCCATCTCTGCTGGTTTGATCTCTCTCATTCCCAAATCTGATGATCCAAAACTTTTTTCTGACTGGAGACCCATATCTTTAACAAACTCCTCTTATAAAGTTTGTGCCAAAATCATTGCTAACAGAATCAAAGGGCATCTGCAAAACATCATTAGCCCTTCCCAGTCAGCTTTTCTTCCAAACAGATATATCTTGGATAATTATATTGCTGCTATGGAAGGTTTGCATTGGAATGAATATACTAATCAAGGATGTATTCTTCTGAAACTTGATTTCTCAAAGGCCTTTGATTCTGTACATTGGAAATTTATTGATTTTGCTTTGAGGAAAATTGGCCTCCCAGATAAGATCATTAAGTTAATTCTTGGCCTAAATTCCAGATCTCAATCTTCTGTCCTTATTAATGGTTCCCCAGGATCTTTCTTTCCCCGTGCCAGAGGAGTGAGACAAGGCTGTCCTTTAGCCCCTTACATATTCATTGCAGTTACTGAAATATTGACCAGAGTTATCAATCACCAGCAACAAATTGGAAATATTAAGGGCTTAATTTTACCTGACAACACTTCCAATATGAATATTCTTCAATATGCTGATGATTCCTTCAGTTTTCTGAAGAATGATCCTCTCAACATTGGAAACTGATTTGGAGCTGCCTCTGGCATTAATCTGAATTTGGATAAATGTTCCATTATGGGGGACACAAACAATCAGTCTATTCTGGGGATTAAATGCTTCAAGAACACTCAAGCCATCAATTTGTTGGGAATGCCCTTGTCTCTAGATTCTAATATCAAGGGTCTCTGGTCCCCTATCATTTCTCGGATCAAAAGAAAGCTAAATACCTATGGCAACTGTTTATCTTTGGCTGGCAGGTCCATTATAGCAAATGCAGTGATTGCCAGTTCTCATATCTACTTTTCTTCTGCTTTGCTTGCACCTAAAAGTGTCTACCTCCAGCTAGAAAGAATTATCAGAAACTTCATTTGGGGAAAAATCATATGATTGGCTGGAATCACATCACGAGACCAAAATCCTAGGGGGGTATTGGCTGTAAGAATTTATTTTTGCAGGGTGTGGCCTTAGCTGGAAGCATGTGCGAGAGCTATCTTCAATAAAGAAAAAATCCAGCTTTAGTATTTATTAAGTTCTGGTTCCAAAAAAAAAAGAATTGAAGGTCATCCTTCCATCAGGCATCAACTTCCCTCATCTATATTCTTTGACATCAATCCTGCTAAAAATATCTCCCCTCTAATGAGAAATTTAGTTCTTTCTTGGAACGAGTTTCTAAACTAATGTCTCATAACAGTTCAGACTTATTTCAATCATCTACATCTTTATTCTGGAATCCTTTCTTATCTAAACGGAATGACATACCTCTTGCTATCAATCACCCCAGGATCTATAAGAAATGGTCTCTACAGGGAATTTCTTCAATTGGAGATCTCAGATCAAATGGTAGTTGGATCTCGTGGACTGCTCTCAAGAATAGAATTGCTGGTACCTCTTCAGATAGGTGCATATTCAAACACTTCAAGGCCAAACTTTTCCCCCTCAACATTAGCAATGTGAATCCCAATCCTGATTGGTCATGCAAAGGGAAATATACCTATAAAGTCTCCATGATCTATAAGTTGCTAGCCGACAACAATGCTCCTTCAAAAGGCAAAACCTATTGAAATCTAAATGATCAGGAAACTGATAAAGTTCACAGAAACACTTGGTTTTCTTACTGTCCTCCAAAAGTGTCATATTTTATCTGGTTGCTAGCCAACAAAAGCTTATCCAATCTAGAGAGCATTGCTAAGCATTATAATCCATCTAGACTGAAGCATGGTCTTAGTCCTATTTCTGTGAATTGTCCTCTTGGGTGCAATTGCCCTGAATCTTTGGTTCATATATTTAACTGCCCAAAATTAGAACCCTTATGGACATGGTGCCAAAACATATTATCCATCAGCAAGCCAAGTAATTTGGTTGATGTCTTAATGAATAATGATAAATATGTTAACACCTTACTCTTTACTGTTATATGGAATATATGGAAACACAGAAACAGATGCATTCATGGTGGTTATGCTACTGCCACTGCATTGGATTAAAATTAATGTTATGCATGATTTACAAACCTCGACCTTTGCTCACAGGATTCAAATTGAAGGGGACAACTATGACAAAAAGTGGGATTCAATTGGTTCTTTTTGTGGTCATTATAAGTTATTTAAATTACACTGCTACCAAGCGCATACTAATTTATTTTCTGATGTTAATGCTAGAGTACCTGATGTTCTCGTGGACCAGCCATCGGATACAAGTTTTTGACCGTCGGCCGGGAGGAACTTAAGCAAATTTGACACTTTGTCAATGCCTATCAGACTTTGATTGAAATCCAAATTCCTACATGGGATTTTTCCTTGGGCTCCATGAATTTCCGGTAAAAAATCCAATGGGCTTATGAATTCTGCAAGCACCTATCAGATGAACATTCTATGGTGGTTCTTAGATATCCACAGCAGGCAGATGACAGACAGCCAATTCGAGTTCTACAAAGAGTGTTACTATTATCATAGGGGCAAGGCTGATGCACATGGAAATCTTCTGCTCATCATGGCTACCTCTTGTGTGAATGATCTTCTGGAAGCTTTGGACTGGGGAACTAATACCAACCACATTCTTCAACCAGCCTTCACAGACCACTTCACTTTCCTGGACCACTGAAAATATCCAATCTTTGAATCCATCTGCTTTTCTTACATATTTTGGCTCAATTGTGTTTTCACAGGTAATCCAACTGATCACTGAAGCTGTTTGGAGCAGTTGTAGAAGACTTCAAAAAGAGAACTGAACTCTTAATTTTGCTGATGTTAACTGCATCCAAAATTAAAATAGCCAAGCACTTAAACTTTTGGCTGCTTTTGGTTTTTATTAAGTTGCTTTACTAGCTATTGCCATAATAGCTACATCTAGTAATTATTGCAACACTCTGTTGCCATCGATGTATTTCCTGATCTTTAATTAATGAAAAAAATATCTCATTCTCTCAAAAAAAAAAAAAAAAAAAAAAAAACGATGGCAGAAAACAGGAGCAATCAAGCAGATGATGCGACCAGAGCTACAGAGTTAATGCTCTGATATGGTGCTTGTAGAGTACATCCTGAAGCAGATCATGGTGTGTTTTCTTTAGGTTTCCTTTAGGGTAGATCGGGAGTTTGCCCAAGTTCATATCAGATCGGCCTCTGTGGAACAAGCACAATAATGGGATACAAAGTTTATGGCAATCTATTTGGCGATGGCGGCAAATATCATCAAAGCAGAAGGTTTGACAGCTTGACAGGTACATTATTTTTGGTTTTGGCACATCATAGGCAGGGGTCGGCGTCTTTCAAATTCGGATCTGGCGAAGCAATCAGGGCAAGCTTTCAAGGTATTAGGCTTTACACAGAGAGGGCATATTGAATAAAAATGTATTATCAGGATTAGGACAGGGGAAAGCGTCAGCAATGTTTTTATGGCAAGCATCATGGGAATCAAACACAAATTGTGACAGTTCGGCATTGGTTTGAAAGAAGTGCAGGAAATACAAGTAAAACTGGCAAAATAGAGCTTCTGCGCATTTTTCTTTCCATCTGCTCATTTCCATCATAGAGAGTCATGAAGGCAGGTTTGTCTGCTCTCAAAGTGTTCATATAAAAGTTTGTTTGAGAAGAAGTAGAGGTTAATAGAATTGTTTGTTTGCAGGAACATTTTTTGAAAGAAGTACAGGAAATTCAAGCACATTGTCTTGAAGCAAATGTTACAAGTAAGACCCCAGCTTTTAAGGCAGAGGAAAGTGTCAACAATGTTTTCATGGCAAGTATCTTGGGAATCAAATACAAATGGTGAGAGTTTGGCAATGGTTTGAAAGAAGTGCAGGAAATGCAAGTAAGACTGGCAAAACAGAGCTTCTGCCTTTTGTTCTTCTCATTTCCATCATAGAGAATCATGAAAGCAGGTTTGTCTACTCTCAAAGTGTTCATGTAAAAGTTTGTTTGAGAAGAAGTAGAGATCAATAGAATTGTTTGTTTGCAGGAAAATTCCTTGAAGGAAGAGCAGGAAATGCAATCACATTGATTTGAAGCAAATGCTGCAAGAAAGACTCCAAAATTTTTAATTATTGCTTCATTAGAGCTTGCTGAAATAGGGTGTGCATTGGAGATGCTGTCCTGGAATAAATAGAATGCCAATGGCAGACTCAATGATATTGTGGCAGTTTGCAATTTGGTTGCAATTTGTTCATCCAATTCATAAAACTGCTCAAAATGTGAGTCTTTATTTGAAATGCATTTCAATTCAATATAAGATCTTTCTTTATGATCGAATTTGATTCTCATTGAAAATAAAGATCCAATTTATTATGTGGTAGGGGTGGATATGGAATTTATGTAAGAGGAAAGATATAGTGAATGCATGGCAAAAATTGAGCTGCCCTATATTACTTTGCAACCTCTAGATTATAAACATTGGCTTATGGAAACAACACAAAAAAAAAAATGATTAGAAAGTATAGTTCCAACAAAATCAACTTACATCGAACCTACTTACATGGTCATGCTTGATGCATGCCCTATAATTTTGCCAAAGGTTAAGCATATACACAACCAACTTACATGGTCATGTTTGATGCATGCATTGCAATTTTGCCAAAGGGTAACCATATATATGGAAGCATTGTACAAAATAGTTGTGAACTACGTGTTACAAAATGCAATAAAGTTATTAGCATCTATGGAAATGTGGAGCCCATAGATATAGCAGAATGCCTAAACATGACCACACATCATTGACACTATTGCTTGCAAGCACAAATAGGCATGGTCATGATGCCATTCGTCTTTTATTTAAAGAATGCATTCTAGATATTTGGGTCTGTGCAACATGTAGGCTTTCAGATTGCATGTTCTAGAGTACCTGCATAATGGAGTCCTCCTTGATCCCAACATATGCCCAGCAACGCATAGACATCAACAACACATAGATATCAACATCTCATAGACATGGCTACTTGCAATTTACAGGTTCCCTAAATAATCCAATGGCTTAAAAGTTATTGTATGTACATGCACAGTTTCAATGGTCTAGAAGTTACTGTATATGCAAATGCACAAGTTTCCAACGTTTATAGCTTCCAAAAATCATGCCCGACACGGCCGGGCACCATTCTAGAATGGGACTCGCATGAAACCAACAAACCGTCAGCAGATTTTCTACAATGGTGGATAGTGGGTAGCCGCACACATGCGAACTACCCATAAAAAATAAAGGGAAAATCCAATTATATCATTTGGACCCCAACAAAATACAATGCTAATAGAGATCGGGCTAGTGTACTGCCGAAAAGCTTATCACCGGATTAAAAACCCTCGCCCTTCGGTTTTCGAGGAAAACCCTAGTGATAAGCCTTGGCCAAGGGGCTTGGACAAACGTAAGGCATAAAAATCGCTCCCAAAACCCACCTAATGGAAAAGTCAAAACAGGATGCCGCCGCTAACCCGGTGCACGCACATCACCAACAAAACAACAAGACAAAAACAAACCTCCCCGTGGAGGGGTTGATTCGCGTGCCGCACGCGATAAAAAATACAATAACAAAGAAGGGGGAAGGGTAGGTTCAAAGAGAATAAAGGTCTTCACCAGAGAAGAGGAAGCCCGATGAGATGTTGATGTAGAAACGCTACTAAAATAGCGAACTCCCAACCGAATGGGCATCGCCCAAGCATGCATGCAAAACATGCATGCTTGTCCCATTCTAGAATGGCGATCCGATGTCTCCGGATCGATGGGATTACTAGTATTACATAATAAGATCCAAATAAGATTAAATTCTTGAGACACAAAGGAACACAAGCTTAAATCATGTGTTGTTTTTTACCCTGAGAATTCGTGACATAGGCATTCTTGCCATGATAATCAGCAGCTTTTCTGTCGTAAAACAAGCCCCCCAAAGCCCCCAAAAAAACAAAAAAAAAAAAACTGCGAAAAAGCAAAGTGGTTGTTGTTAGTGGTTAATTGCTTTTTAAAAGCACAAAATGAAACTTGTTCTTCAACAATCAGAAGCAGTCTCCAACCCTAACTAAGATTAGAAAATTTATTCCTTTAAAAAATGTGAAGAGAAGTCCATGGTCCGTCAATCTCAGATCTTCAAGAATCTGCAAGAATATTTCACTACAAAGCATCATTGCTCTTAAATCCACAAAAAAAAAACTCATTAAACAGAAGATCGCCCTCCCAGAGGGAAATCCAATGAAACATACAAGAAGACTATCCTCCTTAAAACCAAGAAGATATCGCTCTACTTCATCTTTAAAACAAGAAGATATTGACTTGATACAAATTCTGCATTTTAAATTTGTGGATCTTGTATCTACATCAATGATGCGATGATGAAATGGAGAATAACCTAACAAAAATCTGAACATAATAAAATATTTTCTTGTACACACCTTACCAGTAAATTTTCTCTCCCAGTAGAACAAATGTTCTTTAAAATTCGAGCTTTAATGTAGCCAAGTGAAAATAATGTTGGAATTAAATACTAATGATTAGATCAAGACAACAAGCACAAGAACTTAAGTCTTTATTTCAAATTTCAACTTCTAGTATAGACCTTACTTATTCAAATAATAAGCTATCTTTGAAGATAATGCTTATTGAGAGGGATTGAGACGAAATTGAATAAATACTCTTACAAATATTCAATGCCCAATGGTAATATTTGAAGCCGAACTCAATCACCTTATTGTCTCCTCGTCCCTAGTAGATTACTTCTTGTCTTTGTAGGATTGGATCCAGCCATTTCGGCCTGATCCCGACCTCTTGGGATAGCGTGGCTTCATGTTTTCATATAACTGGAAACCTGCTATGTTTTTCCTATCACAGTTGCCTTCACTCTATTGAACCACGATCTATTCTCAAGTTCAAACCTTATCAACATGTGATAATAACCACTAACTGCCTCAACCATTAACCATTGACTTAGCTTTTTCAAAATAATATCATCGATCCGAGCCATCGAATCGCCATTCTGGGAAGGGACGAGCTACTACATAAGGCTTTTTCCTCTTTCAGACCGGTTATCGGTGTCTTCTCATCAGCAGCTCGTCTTCTATTCTCGTTGCTTCCCTCTCTACTCACCCATCTCTTCCCTTATCCATTGCTTCCCTCTCTACACATCTGATTTTCTTCGAGCAGTGTTGTTCGGGTTGGCTTCTTCGACATCCTCACAGTGATCTTTAAGACCAGTTTTCTCTCCGCCCTCCTCTGGAAGCAACACACATTCTACCGATGCTTTCTCTATGTTTGCAAATTCTACCCGTAGCTTCTTTATGTTTGCAAATTCTACTGCGCTTTCTATATGCTGGAGTATCTGCATGCTGGGGAGGACAGATTCGCATGCTTTGGAGGACCATCAGATTGTATAATAGATTTGGTTGATTTCATATTGGACAATTGATTTCGATTGCGAGCTTATTGAGGGGTTGATTTGCTTACAAGCTTGATTTGCGGTTATGTGGCTTTGGTCTTTATGTCATACTTTCCTTGCATGTAGCATCAGCGTGTTTGTGTGCAGGGGAAGAAATTTCGGTGGGACATCGGATCTCCTTATTTACTCTGGTCGATTCTTTCTAATCTACTTCCACCTCTGTGTTCTTCGGAAACTGCTTGCATCCTTCAGATGTCGATCCTCCTTCATGTCGCATTGCATGCCTCGGAGTCGCCTCCTGCTTGGATTTCCTTCCATGGCGTTCCCATCGGGTTCAAATTTGGGCTCGAAGCTTTGTAACTGGTTTTTATTTTTGCAGATTTGCATGGTACCAGGTTCGTTTCTGCTATTTCTTGTCCCTAATTAGCACTAGACTAATCTTTTTCTCTCCATCTTGAGCTCCAAAATTTGCATGCACTCTCATCCCCCTGCCCTGGAATCCAACCTTGGCGCCAATCCTATACGTTTCAGCACTGCCTCATATGGCTCACGATTCTGCTTGGTTACTCCTAACCGATTGATTGGCCTTTGCTTACCACTATTTCAAGTAAATCCCTTCTACTTTGCTTCATGGCCTATCTGCTACTTATGCTTGGTTTCTCAGCAACAATCGGCTTCTCCTTTTGCCTTATGGCTTCCACTTTTTGCCTTCCGGCCTGCTGGCTTAGCGGAACCGCCCTTCTCTTCTTTGGAGCTCCCCGATGGCGGGCCACGTGGTAGCCCAGGGTGATCCTAACGGCTAGATCCGGTGGCCCGAGTGTCTAGCCCAGTTCATAGTCCACACTCCCGGAGGAGCAGATAGGTGACATCCCCGCTTTAAGGGGTGCTCACCTTTTAAGGCGCCCTGGTTTTATAACCCCTTACGTTTATAACCTTAATAACTTACGTTCATACCATATACCTATACAACATATTTACATGACAATAATGCATGATATGACACTTCACTAACTAATTTGTTCGTTCCTTAACTAAATCGATGGTTCTCCCTTGATTTCCATTGTTGATAGTTCTTCATAGCCTACATTAGATTTTTCCCCTGTTGTCTTACCATAGATTGGCATGCGTTTTGCAGCTTTCTAACCCAGAGCAGGAACCCATTGAGCTTTTCTAGAGCGGGAACCCCATTGAGTCCGACTTTTCCGCGATAGTGCTTGGAAACATATTCTTCAAATTACACATCTCTTCACCATGTGCTTAGCGTGTTGATTTTAAAAGCCTAGACTCGGGATTCTCATTTTACTTTGTCATGACGTTGAGCACCAATTTACCTTCAATTTCATGTTATAGCTATGTGGTTAGGGCATTGGTTTCTTATAATATAGATTAAGGGTTCAAATTTCCATTTATATTTAGATCGAGTTTCAACTAACCTACACTTAAAGGTTATTATTTTATGCTTTTCCATTGATACTTAGATCGAGTTTTAACTAACCTGCTTTTTTGTCATTGATCAACAAAAGCCTAAAGTTGTTTGACGTTCATCTTGCAAGGTTCTAAATGTTCTGAGAAAATCTTCAAGTCCTATTCAACCAAATAAAATAACGACTAACACAAAATGCCACTACCTCCCTTTAGACCGAAGACGAGCTTTCCAACACAAATTCCTATAGCTTTGTAAGGTAATCCTTTTTGGTAAAAGCATATAACAATGTCATATCAAATTCATAGTTTCATGCACAATCGTTTGGTGTATTTATTAATGAATCTTATAGCGTTCCTCTATATTATCCTTGCCCCCTCCAAATGACATTGTGTATTCTAGCCAACAATGAAACAACAACCTCTTCAAATTATTACTACAAGAAATTTATCGCGGCGGCCTTAACATTTCTCTTCACCAACTTCGTCACACCCACAACTTCGTTACACCCAGATTTTATAGACCATTTTGTGATCATTGACATGCATGTTTAGTGTTGGCCTAATAGAACCGGAACATCATTTCTTTTTTTCTTTTCTGCTTGCAAAAAATGTCCGGGAAAAACATGCGTTAAGCTTTAGAGCTTCACATTTCTTACCACCTGGACGTCCCTATCGGACATTCCCAATTATATATGTTGCGAAAGCATGTAATAAATTGGTTCAAAGCTTTATGTCACATAGTTAAAAACATCGTGGAATTGAATGCTCGAACGTTATAAAATGAGGGATATAAAAAAGTTGTGGACGTAACAAAATGACAATGCCCATGCCATCTCACAATTTAGATAATTAGTACAAGAAACTTTCCCCGGCCCTTTAAGGCCGCCTTGAACGTTCTCTTTCCTAAATGCACTATGAGGGGAGTTTGTGTCAACTTGGAATTCGGCGTGAAAAACATCTCCAATTGGATCTCAAACCGAACATTTATCTTCCCTCTGGGCATCAGTATACAAAAATCTTTCTGTATCAAATCATAATGTCTAACATTTGTCAATGCAATGCCTGCTTGAATTAACCACACAAATATAACATCAAACTAGTAATGGTGCCCAGCGTTGCTGGGCATAAGTTGAGAGCATGTAAATGCTTTGGGATGCAGTGAGAAAAGCCTTATCCCTTTCCCTTTCCCTTTTGCTCTATCCCGCATTTCATTTTTTCTTATTTTCTCTACTTTTTTTTTTCTTTTCCTTTTTTTTCGTCTTTCTCCACATGTTCCTTGTTTTCCCACCCCTTTTTTCCCCTTCCCTTTTCCATAACCTTTTCCCTTCCCTTTTGCCGCCATTTCCCTTCTCTTTTCCTCATTTCCCACTCTTTTCCTCCTTTTTTTTGTGCCCTTTTCCTTCCATTTTCTTTTCCCCTCCCGTTTTTCCATGCCCTTTTTACCTTCCTTTTCTATCTCCTCACCCCTTTCCCTCTTTTCCCTTTTCCATGTTTCCCTTTTTTTTTCCCTTTTCCATTTTCCTCATTTTCTTTTTTTCCATTGCCTCTCTCTCTTTTCCCCCCTTTTCCATTCTTTTTCTTTTCTATTTCCCTTTTCAGATGCCCTTTTCCCACCCTTTTCTTCTTTCTATTTTCCCCTGCTTCCTTTTCCTCCTTTTCCCACCCTTTCCCTCTTCAGTGCAATTTTCCTTCTTTAACCCTTCCTTTTTCTTTTCTCTTTTCCTTTCCTCATGTCCTTTTTCCTTTTCCCTCCTTCATCCACTCCCCGCTTCCCTTTCCCTTTTCCCTTTTTCTTTCCTTTTCTTGATGGATTTTTCTTTCCCGTTTTCCTCCTTTGTCGATCCTTTTCATTTGTGCACTTTTTCCTTCCTTTTCCTTTTCCTTTTCCCTTTTCCATGCCCTTTGCACATTTGTTTCATTCTCTTATTTCCTATACCTATTTTCCTCTTTTCTCCACCCTTTCTCTCTTGCCCTTTTTCTTTCCCTTTTTCTTTTCCCCTCTCTTCACCATTTCCTCTTCCCTTTTCTCTCATGCCCTTCCCCCTTCCCTTTTCTCGTTTCCCTCTTTCTTTTCCTTGTGACCTTTACCTAGGTTCTCTTTTCCCCTTTTCCCTTTCCTTTTTTTTTCTTCTCACTTTCCCTTTTTCTATGCCCCTTTTCTTTTCCCTCCCCCATCCTTTTTCTTGTTCCCCCGTGTCCCTTCCCTTTTCCTCATTTTTTTCAACCTTTCACTCTTCCCCTTTTCTTGATCGTTTTTTTTCCCTTTCCCTCTTCCTTTTTTTTTTCCTTTTCCTATGCCATTTGTCCTTCCTTTTCCTCTTTCCTCAAGGCTTCTCTTTTCCCCTTTTCCCATACTCCTTCCTTTTTCCATGCTTTTTTCTTCCTCCTCCTTTTCCATGCTTTTTTTTTCCTTCATTTTCTCCTTTTTCAACCTTTTCCTCTTTTCCTTTTTTTTTTTCATGCCCTTTCCATTTACCTTTTTCCACTTTATCTCTTCCTCCTTCCCTCGTGCCTTTTCTCGGTTCCCTTTCCCTTTTTCGTTTTCCATGCCTTTTTCTCTTCTCTTATCCCCACCCTTTTCCCTTTTCCTTTTACCCTTTTCCCTTTTCCCCATGCCTTTTTGCCCTTCACATTCTCTCTTTCCACTTCCCTTTTCCTTTTCCCCCTTTTCATTTACCCTTTCCCCTTAAGAGATCGAAGCATGACCAATCATAGTTCTTTAAAATTCGAGCTTTAATGTAGCCAAGTGAAAATAATGTTGGAATTAAATACTAATGATTAGATCAAGACAACAAGCACAAGAACTTAAGTCTTTATTTCAAATTTCAACTTCTAGTATAGACCTTAGTTATTCAAATAATAAGCTATCTTTGAAGATAATGCTTATTGAGAGGGATTGAGACGAAATTGAATAAATTACTCTTACAAATATTCAATGCCCAATGGTAATATTTGAAGCCGAACTCAATCACCTTATTGTCTGCTCGTCCCTAGTAGATTACTTCTTGTCTTTGTAGGATTGGATCCAGCCATTTCGGCCTGATCCCGACCTCTTGGGATAGCGTGGCTTCATGTTTTCATATAACTGGGAACCTGCTATGTTTTTCCTATCATAGTTGCCTTCACTCTATTGAACCACGATCTATTCTCAAGTTCAAACCTTATCAACATGTGATAATAACCATTAACTGCCTCAACCATTAACCATTGACTTAGCTTTTTCAAAATAATAGCATCGATCCGAGCCATCGAATCGCCATTCTGGGAAGGGACGAGCTACTACATAAAGGCTTTTTTCCTCTTTCAGGCCAGGTTATCGGTCTTCTCATCAACAGCTCGTCTTCTATTCTCGTTGCTTCCCTCTACTCACCCATCTCTTCCCTTATCCATTTGCTTCCCTCTCTACACATCTGATTTTCTTGCGGCGGTGTTTATTGAGTTGGCTTCTTCGACATCCTCCACGGTGATCTTTAAGAACCCCGGTTTTTCTCTCCAGCCCTCCTTTGGAAGCAACACACATTCTCTGCGATGCTTTCTCTATGTTTGCAAATTCTACCGTAGCTTCTTTATGTTTGCAAATTCTCTGCGCTTTCTATATCTTTGAAGTATGCATCTTTGGGGAGGGACAGATCGCATGCTTTGGAGGACCATCAGATTGTATAATAGATTTGGTTGATTTCATATTGGACAATTGATTTCGATTGCGAGCTTATTGAGGGGTTGATTTGCTTACAAGCTTGATTTGCGGTTCTGTGGCTTTGGTCTTTATGTCATACTTTCCTTGCATGTAGCATCGGCGTGTTTGTGTCGCGGGGAAGAAATTTTGATGGGACATCGGATCTCCTTATTTACTGCAGTGATTCTTTCTAATCTACTTCCACCTCTGTGTTCTTCGGAAACTGCTTGCATCCTTCAGATGTCGATCCTCCTTCATGTCGCATTGCATGCCTCGGAGTCGCCTCCTGCTTGGATTTCCTTCCATGGCGTTCCCATCGGGTTCAAATTTGGGCTCGAAGCTTTGTAACTGGTTTTTATTTTTGCAGATTTGCATGGTACCAGGTTCGTTTTTTCTATTTCTTGTCCCTAATTAGCACTAGACTAATCTTTTTCTCTCCATCTTGAGCTCCAAAATTTGCATGCACTCTCATCCCCCTGCCCTGGAATCCAACCTTGGCGTCAATCCTATACGTTTAAAGCCTCAATCCGAATATGGCTCACGATTACTTTGGTTACTCTAACCCGATTGGCCTTTGCTTACCACTATTTCAAGTAAATCCCTTCTACTTTGCTTCATGGCCTGCTCACGCTGCCTATGCTGGTTTCACGGCAACAATCGGCTTCTCCTTTTTGCCTTTTGGCTTCCACTTTTGCCTTCGGCACGCCGATGTAACAGGCGCCGCCCTTCTCTGTTGGAGCTCACGATGGCGGCCAGCCACGCGGGGTGATCCCGCCGAAGCAGATCCGTGGCCCGAGTCTAGCCAGGCCCGTTAGTCCACACTCCCGGAGGAGCAGATAGGTGACATCCCCGCTTTAAGGGGTGCTCACCTTTTAAGGCGCACTGGTTTTATAACCCCTTACGTTTATAACCTTAATAACTTACGTTCATACCATATACCTATACAACATATTTACATGACAATAATGCATGATATGACACTTCACTAAACTAATTTGTTAAGTTCCTTAACTAAATCGATGGTTCTCCCTTGATTTCCATTGTTGATAGTTCTTCATAGCCTACATTAGATTTTTCCCCTGTTGTCTTACCATAGATTGGCATGCGTTTTGCAGCTTTCTAACCCAGAGCATGAACCCATTGAGCTTTTCTAGAGCGGGAACCCCATTGAGTCCGACTTTTCCGCGATAGTGCTTGGAAACATATTCTTCAGATTACACATCTCTTCATCATGTGCTTAGCGTGTTGATTTTTAAAGCCTAGACTCGGGATTCTCATTTTACTTTGTCATGACGTTGAGCACCAATTTACCTTCAATTTCATGTTATAGCTATGTGGTTAGGGCATTGGTTTCTTATAATATAGATTAAGGGTTCAAATTTCCATTTATATTTAGATCGAGTTTCAACTAACCTACACTTAAAGGTTATTATTTTATGCTTTTCCATTGATACTTAGATCGAGTTTTAACTAACCTACACTTCTAATCTTTTATGCTTTTTTGTCATTGATCAACAAAAGCCTAAAGTTGTTTGACGTTCATCTTGCAAGGTTCTAAATGTTCTGAGAAAATCTTCAAGTCCTATTCAACCAAATAAAATAACGACTAACACAAAATGCCACTACCTCCCTTTAGACCGAAGACGAGCTTTCCAACACAAATTCCTATAGCTTTGTAAGGTAATCCTTTTTGGTAAAAGCATATAACAATGTCATATCAAATTCATAGTTTCATGTACAATCGTTTGGTGTATTTATTAATGAATCTTATAGCGTTCCTCTATATTATCCTTGCCCCCTCCAAATGGCATTGTGTATTCTAGCCAACAATGAAACAACAACCTCTTCAAATTATTACTACAAGAAATTTATCACATGGCCTTTAACATTTCTCTTCACCAACTTCATCACACCCACAACCCGTTACACCCAGTTTTTATAGACCATTTTGTGATCATTGACATGCATGTTTAGTGTTGGCCTAATAGAACCGGAACATCATTTCTTCTTTTCTTTTCTGCTTGCAAAAAATGTCCGGGAAAAACATGCGTTAAGCTTTAGAGCTTCACATTTCTTACCACCTGGACGTCCCTATCGGACATTCCCAATTATATATGTTGCGAAAGCATGTAATAAATTGGTTCAAAGCTTTATGTCACATAGTTAAAAACATCGTGGAATTGAATGCTCGAACGTTATAAAATGAGGGATATAAAAAAGTTGTGGACGTAACAAAATGACAATGCCCATGCCATCTCACAATTTAGATAATTAGTACAAGAAACTTATCGCGGCAGCCAAGGCCGCCGCGAACATTTCTCTTTCCTAAATGCACTATGAGGGAGTTTGTGTCAACTTGGAATTCGCGTGAAAACCATCTCCAATTGGATCTCAAACCGAACATTTATCTTCCCTCTGGGCATCAGTATACAAAAATCTTTCTGTATCAAATCATAATGTCTAACATTTGTCAATGCAATGCCTGCTTGAATTAACCACACAAATATAACATCAAACTAGTAATGGTGCCCAGCGTTGCTGGGCATAAGTTGAGAGCATGTAAATGCTTTGGGATGCAGTGAGAAAAGCCCTATCCCTTTCCCTTTCCCTTTTTTTTTTATCTATCCAGCATTTCATTTTTTTTCTTATTTTTCTCTACTTTTTTTTTTTCTTTTCCTTTTTTTCTCGTCTTTCTCACATGTTTCCTTGTTTTTCCCATCCCTTTCCTTCCCCTTCCCATTCAGATAACCTTTTTCCCTTCCTTTTGCTCCTTTCTCCACCTTTTCCCTATTCTCTTTTTTTTTCTTTGCCCTTTTTCCTTCCCCTTTCTCTTTTTTTTTATGCCTTCTCTTTTCCCCACCCTTTTTCCATGTCTTCTCTTTTCTCAACCTTTTACTCTTTAGCCCTTTTCCATGCCTATTTTTCCTTCTCTTTTCCTCCTTTTTCCCACTTTTTTCTCCCTTTTTTGTGTGCCCCTTTTCCCTTCCATTTTCTTTTTCCCCCCTCCGTTTTCCATGCCCTTTTTACCTTCCCTTTTTCTATCTCCTCCCCCTTTCCCTCTTTCCCTTTTCCATGTTCCCTTTTTCTTTTCCCCTTTTCCATTTCCTCATTTTTCTTTTCCGTGCCTCTCTCTCTTTCCCCCCTTTTCCATTCTTTTTTCTTTTCTATTTCCCTTTTCCGATGCCCTTTTTCCCACCCTTTTCTTCTTTCTATTTTTCCCGTGCTTCCTTTTCCTCCTTTTCCCACCCTTTCCCTCTTCCCATGCAATTTCCCTTCTTTAACCCTTCCTTTTTTCTTTTCTCTTTTCCTTTCCTCATCCTTTTTCCTTTCCCTCCCCTCCATCACTCCCCTTCTTCCCTTTCCCTTTCCCTTTTTCCCGTTTCCTTTTCTTGATGGATTTTTTTTCTTTCCGTTTTCCTCCTTTGTCGATCCTTTTCACCATGCTTTTCCTTCCTTTCCTTTTCCTTTTTCCTTTTTCCATGCCTTTTTGCACATTTATTTTATTCTCTTATTTCCTATACCATTTTCCTCTTTTCTCCACCCTTTCTCTCTTGCCCTTTTTTTTTTTTTTTTTTCTTTTTCCCTCTCTTCACCATTTTCCTCTTCCCTTTTCTCTCATGCCTTCCCCCCTTCCCTTTTCGTTTCCCTCTTTCTTTTTACTTGTGACCTTTACCTAGGTTCCCTTTTCCCCCTTTTCCTTTCCTTTTCTTTCTTCTCACTTTCCTTTTTTCTATGCCCCTTTTCTTTTCCCCTCTCCCCATCCTTTTCTTGTTCCCCTTGTCCCTTCCCTTTTCCTC
Organism: Isoetes taiwanensis; assembly: GCA_021234155.1. Taxonomy (NCBI): domain Eukaryota; kingdom Viridiplantae; phylum Streptophyta; class Lycopodiopsida; order Isoetales; family Isoetaceae; genus Isoetes; species Isoetes taiwanensis. The sequence goes on along the minus strand of JAJEKV010000885.1, from coordinate 14,952 downwards.
ATTTTTTCAACCTTTCACTCTTCCCCTTTTCTTGATGCGTTTTTCCCTTCCCTTTCCCCTCTCTTTTTTTTTTTTTTTTTCCCTTTTCCTATACCATTTGTCCCTTCCTTTTTCCTCTTTCCTCAAGGCTTCTCTTTTTCCCCCTTTTCCCATGCTCCTTCCTTTTTTCCATGCTTTTTTCTCCTCCCCTTTTCCATGCTTTTTTTTTCTCCTTCATTTTCTCCTTTTTCAAACCTTTTCCTTTTTTTTTTTTTTTTTCATTTCATTTTACCTTTTCCACTTTATCTCTTCCTCCTTCCCTCGTGCCCTTTTCCGGGTTCCCTTTCCTTTTTTCGTTTTCCATGCCTTTTCTCTTCTCTTATCCCCACCCTTTTCCCTTTTCCTTTTACCCTTTTCCCTTTTCCCCATGCCTTTTTGCCCTTCACATTCTCTCTTTCCACTTCCCTTTTCCTTTTCCCCCTTTTCATTTACCCTTTCCCCTTAAGAGATCGAAGCATGACCAATCACAGTGTTGGTAAGTCGTGCAATAAATCTAGGCCTTCGGATGCATCCATATGATCTCGGCCATTCAAATTAGGGCTCGATGCACTACGCACTTACGGTATAACATTATAATATAAGATAATAATATAACATACATTGCTAGTATTTTAAACTAGATTTTTGCTTGATAGACATGGAACATGAGCATTTCGAGAAGCTATACTGCACATGTCAATATTTAACCTATACAAAGATAAGGTTGTACAAAGGTCTTCACCATTGTGTTAAGGCCTTCATCTAGATGATGAGGGCCAATAGTCTCTTCCAGAATGCTTCTTGCTTCTTCAAAGAATGCAACAACGTTTGGAATTTGATATAATTCTATGCTTGCCAGTCCCATCTCATTTAGGAGGATCCCTAACAGGGTTGTTTTCTCAGTTCCTGCTCGAAGCTATTTTGTGGAATTCTTGAAGGCGGCATAAGTTTCAGAATAATTTCCTAACATATAAAGCACGACTCCCATCTGAGCTTCTACACCTGCAGCTGCACTCTGTTCTCCAGGCACAACTTTAAGAATATCAAGTGCCTTCTGAAGCAGGCATAAGGCCTGCTCTCTTTCATTCATGGCTTCATAAATTGATCCCATCGATCCGAGCCATCGGATCAAAATTCTAGAATGGGGCGAGCATGCATGTCTTGCATGCATGCATACGGCGCATGCCTTCTCTGGTTGGGAGATCGCTATATTAGGCGAGGTTCTTCATCAACGTCTCATCGGTGCTTCCTCTTCTCTCTCAGCAGTACCTTATTCTCTTTTCTTTGAACCCACCCTTCCCCCCTTCTTTGTTTAATGTATTTGTCGCCTGGCACGCGTGACCAACCCCTCTATTTGAAGAGGTTTTTGTTTTATTGTCGCGTGGCACGCGTGATCAGCCCCTCCACTTTGGGAGGTTGTTTTGTCACATTTTTTCTAGTGTTGATGATGTGCAGGTACAGGTTGGCAAGCGGCAGCAGCTTTGACTTCTCCATTCGTGGGTTTTTGGGGCCGAATTCGAGCCTCACGTTTGTCCAAGCCCTTGTCAAGGCTTATCACTAGGGTTTTTCCTCGAAAACCCGAAAGGGCAGGAGTTTTAATCCGTTGATAAGCTTTTCAATTACCAAACCAAACATCTATTAGCATTGTATTTTATGGGGTCCAAATTATATAATTGGACATTCCCTTTATTTTTTCGTGGGTAGTTCCATGTGTGCGGCTATCCACTATCCACCATTGTAGAAAATCTGCTGATGATGCAACTTTTACCAAGCCACTCGCAAGATCATCTGGCACATAATCAGCCCCATGTCTCCCAAAAATTCTGACACCGCTTTCACACCCAGTCCTCAAAGATATGGCCAGACTTACAAATACAGAGGCAATAGATGCATGGTTCTCCCCTTTAATAGACCAGTTACACAATAACTGCTTTCTGATAGGACCAACAGTTTCCACTGCTATTCATTGTTTGGCTTAAGTATTATACAAAATGTGTTTTAAATGATAAAATGTTTCATTACTAATGTTTAAATTCCCATTTAAATCCAGAATTTAAAAGGTTTGGAGAATAACCTGTTATGTCTTACTGCAAGTCTTCATGTCAAGACAACACCACGGCACCCTTGCAGAGGCCCAAAAGCATGTCATTGTCAAACAATTCCAATTGATAGTTCGAAGCAGCATTACACATCGGAAGTGGAAGTCGCAAATGGCATGCATTGCCCAAGTAGTTTACATCATAAAACAATAACCATCACTAAAAGCTCACTTCATACATAGAAACACTAATTTTTTGCTTGGAAAAGGAAATAAGAGTTGCATTGTTGCAACATCAGAATGTATGTTGGTAACACCACTTTATATGTTACAAATAAGCTGCATCTTGCCCAAATCATTACACATCGGAAGCGGAGGTCGCAAATGGCATGCATTGCCCAAGTAGTTTACATCATAAAACAATAAATCATTAGAGGCTTCATATAAGGCTCGAATCATTTGGTTGCGCAGAGAAGGTTGGCTACACAAACATAATAAAAAGCAAAACTTAAATAAGATCAACTTACAATGACATCGAAGAAGTTGTTATACCACAGATCACACCATATGCTCTTATATTATATAGAGTATATTGCACAGATAAGAGCCCACATGATGGGGAACAAAAGAAGCCAATTGCTGGTATCAGCTAGGGTTGCAAATGGATCATCTTCCTTGAAAATTTTCTTCATATTTTGTTTAGATATTTTCATGATAAATTAATTACCGCACTCCAAAATTTTGTATGTTTTGCTCTCATAGAACCTATGGGTTGCTGTAGATGTTAATTCCTTCGTAATTATTTGAAGCATGCATATGGTTAACGAATCTAATCATTTTCAAAGAGGATGCTACCAGGGGTATACCAACTAAACACAGAATAGGAATAGGAAAAGAGATTAAACCTGGCAGCAAAGCTTTGGATATTTGAGCAGTTCGACGGACATGAGAGGTGTGACAATGTGCAATCCCAGGTATACAATCTAAACAGAACCATGACCAGAGCATGAATTTAAATAGCAAGGATACTTAAACTAGCACAGTTAAGCAGCTTCTTATCCATTAGAAAGCTAGCTTACTTGGGCTATATCGGGATTTTCAACTTCTGCATTGCTATCGGAGGCAAAATCAATGCTTGAGGCGATCCAAGTCAAATATTTTGATACAAAAGCTTAAAAAAAGAAAGAGGGCACCAAAAAAATACCAAATCTTTGGAACTTAAATTTGTAAGGAGCTGAAGTAATGCTCGCAGATCTTTGTACTTTCGTTCTCACTTTCACTTAACAAGTTCGTTGATTTGCTAACTGATATCTAACAAATCTTTCGTTTTGTTGGATATGTAAACATCATCCTTTGAGGTGAAAATGTCTTAAGCCGACCCTTACCCGCCAATGTTCCGTTCCGGTGCACTAGTAATTTCCTGCCGGGTAATTCTTCTTGCATAAGTTGAGAGCCCCATATTAATGCTTTGGGATGCGACATCCCGTGAGAAAAAGGCTATCCCTTTCCCTTTCCCTTTTGCTCTATCCCACATTTCAGTTTTTCTTATTTTCTCTACTTTTTTTTTTTTTTTTTTTTCCGTCTTTCTCACATGTTTCCTTGTTTTCCCATCCCTTTCCTTTCCCCTTTAATAAAATCGTTCTTGGGATAATCTTTTTCCTTCCCTTTTGCTCCTTTCTCCACCTTTTCCCTCTTCTCTTTTTTTCTTTGCCATTTCCCTTCCCCCTTTCTCTTTTTTTTTTGCTGCCTTCTCTTTTCCCCACCCTTTTTCCATGTCTTCCCTTTTTCTTAACCTTTTTCTTTTTTCCCTTTTCCATGCCTATTTTCCCTTCTCTTTTCCTCGCCCCACATTTTTTTCTTCTCTTTTCCTCCCTTTTCCCACTCTTTTCCTCTTTTTTTTGTGTAATCTTTTCCCTTCCATTTTTTTTTTTCTCCCTTCCGTTTTCCATGCCCTTTTTTACCTTCCCTTTTCCATCTCCTCACCCTTTCCCTCTTTTCCCCACCCTTTTCCATGTTCCTTTGTCTCTTCCCCTTTTCCATTTTCCTCATTTCCCAGCCGATTTTTCCTCTCTCTTTTTTCTTTTCCATTCTTTTTTTTTTCTTTTCTATTTCCCTTTTTTTATGCCCTTTTTCCCACCCTTTTCCCTTTTTTTCATGCCTTTTTGCCCTTCACATTCTCTCTTTCCACTTCCCTTTTCTTTTCCTTTTTTCCCTTTTTCCTTTCCCTTTTTTTTTTTTCCCTTTCCCTTTTCCCTTTTCCCCTTTTCCCCATGCTTTTTTTTCCTTTTACATTCTCTCTTTCCACTTCCCTTTTCCTTTTTTTCCCTTTTCTTTTTTGCCCTTTTCCTTTTTTCCCCTTTTTTCTTTTTACCTTTTCCTTTTTCCTTTTCCTTTTTTCCCATGCCTTTTACCCTTTTCCCTTTTCCCCATGTCTTTTTCCTTTCACCACCCTTTCTCTTTTTCCTTTTCCTTTTTTCTTTTTTTCCTTTTTTCCCTTTTCCTTTTACCCTTTTCCTTTTTCCCATGCCTTTTTTGCCCTTCACATTCTCTCTTTCTTCCCTTTTCCTTTTTTCCTTTTCTTTTTCCTTTTCCTATTTTCCCTTTTCCCTTTCCCTTTTTTTCCTTTTCCCTTTTCCTTTTACCCTTTTCCCTTTTCCCCATGCCTTTTTACCCTTCACATTCTCTCTTTCCACTTCCCTTTTTTGCTTTTTTCCCTTTTTTTTCCTTTTTTTGCCTTTTCCTTTTCCCATGCCTTTTTCTTTTCCCCACCCTTTCTCTTTTTCCTTTTCTTTTCCCTTTTTTCACCCTTTTCCCTTTTCCCCATGCCTTTTTGCCCTTCACATTCTCTCTTTCCACTTCCCTTTTCCTTTTCCCCCTTTTCATTTACCCTTTCCCCTTAAGAGATCGACGCATGACCAATCACAGTCTTGGTAAGTCGTGCAATAAATCTAGGCCTTCGAATGCATCCAGATGATCTCGGCCATTCAAATTAGGGCTCGATGCACTACGCACTTACGGTATAACATTATAATATAAGATGGTATATTCCAAGCAGCCGGACACAGAAGTTGAATACTATCGCAATTTCTTTGGATTCCAAAAACGCTATTTGGCCATCCACCCAATCCACCACATACTTTAGTAATACATAGATCACTGCAGACTATAAAAATAAAAAGTCAAGGTCTTTTGCATTCTGTCATCGTCCAACTCAATATCCAATATATACTACCTGGTTCTTATAAACTTGGAAGTAGCGAGAGCAAAGGTTCCATAACCGTGGTACCAAGTTCAAAACAAACTTTTTGACTACGCGGGAGGGTCGCTCTTGTCGCTCCCGTAACTGCTTCAATTAAGCAAGTAACTTGCATAGAAGAATTTAGGGAAAAACTAGCCCATTGAGACGAAAGGCTCAAAAGAAAGTCGACACTGTAATATTACATCGGGGCGTTGAGAGAAGGAATGCAAATCATTAATTTTGATATGGTTTCTATACTTGCTGCAATAGGTCCAAGAAGATCTTTAACATACCTGGGGTTTATTGGCAAGATTAGACATGATACAAATATGATTATAAATGAAGTAAAAGAGATTAACTTGGTTTGTAGCATCTCCGCTTGTCATTCCGGTTGCCGACCACGCACAAACCTTCCGACAATGTCCTCTAGTACATGAGAAAAGTAAGGGTAGTGGTAAGTGGTTATGCCGCGGTTTAGTAAACTAGATTGATATTTTATAATAATATGCTTTTTATTCCATGCATTAGCCAACACAAATAAAAGCGGTTACAGGGACCGGGCCAAGCAAGTGATAACAGTGCTAGATCTTGAGATGCAAACGATTTTTGCAAGCTTTGCCAAGCATCCTAAATATCGCGGTCGGCACGCACATCCGGATGGATGTTCTATTGCATAAATAAAATGCTACGCGGTGAAAATTTATAATTATGCTTTCGAGTATGCAGGCGTAATAGACAAAAGATGATCTCCCCTAGATACTAATTGGGCTGCAAATGTTGCCAAATTACGAAACCAATGCCGGAAGAAGTTGAAAACAGATCGAGCTCCTCAAATTAAAAAAAAAAAAATACTGAGGGAAGCTTGCATTATTGGGACACTTACAACATAAACAATGAGCATTTGAGAATTGCAACATGATTTATTCACTGGCATATGCTAGCCAAATATCAAATAAAACTCACGCCCCACGTGCCACCAGCTCTAAACAGGAACTGCCTCTTCATGGATGGCATCCATCACTAGCATCCTACGTAAATGCAAATGCATGCTCCAATCCTAGAAATGAACTTTGCAGCATTTTGCTTGCATGGAGAATAGAGCAGCTTGTTGCCTCCATCTACATTCTTTATAGTTATCAGATATTTCCAGCCCCAAGTACGAAGCGTTTAGTTAACAAATCATTACCTGCAATTGGTGTAATATGTTCTTGCTCCGTTAGAAACCGTACATTTCAACTAACAAAGTAGATTCTCACCAATTCTTCCTTCTCGATCGTCCAAAGATCGCTCGCAATCAAGCCCTTTTTTTGTCACAAACAGTTGAACAAGAGAAGAAAAAGAACCCATAATTTAACGAGAAATGATTACAAATAAATAAATCACCTTGGTTTTTTATTCCGGATCAGATTTTACTGTAATGGGGGCAAAATAATCGCTATTCAGACCATATTGTAGAAGATTCAAGAAGCAATGGAATAGAGACATACTTTTCACCCAACAAAGCCTTCGAACAAACAAAATAAGGAAGATTCGGCTTATATAGGCAGCAAGCTATGGCTATGTCGGTGAATCCTTGCTCATGGATTGCGCCACCTGGGGCTTCAAACCTCAGATCCGACTACCACGCCTAAACGCGTGCTGAAGTAGATGATGTTGAAGCGGATTAAGGATAAGAACGTGGCTTCATCTGCTATTTTTCCCCAAATATTTTTCCCCAAATATTTTTCCCTCGCGATTTTTACCCCCACTCGGGAATCTAAGGCATCAAGGAATCGAATCTTGGTGTGAATAAATTATATAAGAGTAGATAAGGTTTTGCGTAAGTATGTAGTGCATCACGCCCTAACTTGGGCGGGTGAGATTTTGCCACGACATGCCCTTGGACGGACCGCCCATATTAGTTTTTAAGCCCAAAGTTCCGTCGTTAGCTATGGCGACGATATTTTTCTTCTACAGTTGAGGCTTTCTACCCATGGTCCGTAGCAATCTGGTGAGTCAAGGCCAGTATCCTGTTATTTTCCATCAATTTGGCACCCCAGTGGACATAGCGAAAATGATTGTGATCATGAAGCAAGCATGGTGAATGTGGATTTTCCTTCCACAACTTCAAAATGTGGAAGCGATGCCAGAAACTTCATCCCAGGTCGGTCCAAACACACCCTCATCTGGCGAGAGAGCAAATCTTATTTTCCAAACCATGCATTTGAGGTCGGTATTGGTTACTCTCTTTAGTTCTTCCTTCTCTTTTGCCGCAACATAGATGAAGCAATGTAAAAAAAAAAGAGGTCCATCTTGCATTTGCGGGATGTATTGTGCTATACCAGAGCAAGAAGACGGTGTTTTTGCAATAGATAAGCTGGGACATGTATGAGCACCATATGGCTAAGATATAAGGTGAGTCCAGAATCGTTTTTACAAAAGTAGAGGATCTTTTGCAATGAAACTGAGCAGAACAAGGCTGAACTTTGGTGATTTTAGAGCTTTCTTTTACCACAAAAATCAAATTTACGGTCATTTTTGCATAAAGATCAAGATGTAGGACTGATTTTTGCAAAGAGGCAACATTTTAGAGCTCAAATTTGGGTTATTTCAGCTATGCAGGGTCGTTTTTGCATATGGAAGCTTGGTTCGTAGTTCTGAACTGTGCCAAGCATTCAGCTATGACTGGAAATCCGAGGAGCTAATGAAACATTCCTGCTACTTAAATCTTGACGAAAGCTCTGTAGATCATTCTGGTGAATACAAAGCAAAGATGATGGCCGTAGAACTTTGAAAGCATTTGACTGCATATCTCAGTTAACATACTCATTTCCAGGTTCTTTTTCCATCACGATTTGTTGCACCTTTATGAGCCGGAGAAAATGCTTCTGAGCTATGGAGAAGTGCCATCTGATGTACAAATTGCAGAAATGTTATGAGGTAATAATCATTTATGTCTGTATTCTGCTTTGGAATGACATTTTCAAAACTTCCAGGATCTAGCAAAGATACCATATTTTCTATCCCAACTATGGCCCAAAAACTTTGACAATCATATGTTAAGGATGTCAAGGTATAAACCGAAATATAAGAAGACCAAGAGTATTCTCAAACACTGATCTCTGAATTTATTTGTGTTTGCATGGCTTTTAACACTATATCTCTTGCTTTGCTTTTGCGTGGCTTTGGTATTTGATGATGCCGCAGTCATTTATGTGCAGGTAAAAAAAATTCCTTTTATTAAATTATATTTACTGAAGCATATAAGATCGATTTGGTAAAGCTACATATGAGCTGAAATAACAAACATGCAGAATTATGTATGTTTTACATGGAACAGTCTTGCTCTGGTGGATAAATGATGCAGCTCATGGCCTCTCGAGGCCCAAGTGAGCATTAGACATTATATAATAATAATATAATAATAATTACTGCTGCTATTGCAACCACTGCACCCATGTAAAATATGGAGGCTGGTAAAATACAAACCACCAGAGGCATGTAAAATATGACATTTGATGGAAGGTTGGAAAGCTGCATCACCTTCAAATGGGTGTAAAATCGCTAGTGGGAACAACTTTATGGCGCGTAACGCACTTTGCTTGCCGAAACTTCATGAAGACGTCGAAGCCCTCAACGCCCTTCTCCCTCCCCTTTTTCCCTCGGGCGAAAACCGGATCCCGATTGTTTCAGCCAATCGCTGATGGAAGGCATGGAGCGATGATTTTCCACACCATCGTAGGTTACCGGTAATTCCTCGGTGAAGCCCCACGAGGAAGAAGCTTGGTTGGAAAATAATGTCACCCGGATCCCGAGATTGGGATTCTCGTTTGGACAAAGAAGTTGAACAAAGGGAAGATAAAATGGCATCGTGCAAAGGCATCTTCAAGAGAAGAAAACACACTGCGCTTAAAAAATCTACAAGAATTGTCTGGCAACAAAGAAGTAAAGAAAGCAACCCGCCCTTGCTTTATGCGTTTGAAAACGCACTAGATCAATACTTTGCAACTGAGGAACACAAAGTAAATCAATGCATTTCTCGCGGTAATGTCAAAAAGATACCACAACAATAGACAAAGCAAAACAGAGGCGATGTTGTAGCACATGTTAGGAGAACTGAAGGCAAAGCCAAAGGTGGCAGCTGGATCAAATGAGGTCAGTGCATGTGATGAAAACATAAAACCTTAGAGAATGCGGTCTGAGATTAAAATCAGTTTTTACCCTATCACAAAGAATCCTGAAGGTAGGAAGTGAGGCTGAAAGGCACGAGAAGGCCTCCTGAATTACGTAAAATGATGGAAGATGTTGGAAACAGCTTTAAACCCGAGGCCAAAATGATTTGGCTACAAAGCGGGGGAGGAGTTCAAGCTTAATCCAACATGTGAGTTGGAGGCCCGAATTAAAGATTTGGGCGGTATCGGATGGAAGTTCTTGGCATGAACAAGGTACAAAAAGCAATGAACCCCAAGATCACGTTAATGGCGGTGTCAAATCGTAAACTCAAACTTGAGGAGGAGGAAAAGTTCGAAGAAACGAGAGACTTACATTTCTACATAAACAATTTGTGGAAGGCGAAAATGGATACCCGCAACATTTAGCATCTCTACTACCATTATACGAGATAAGTTGCTAGTGGAAGATTCATTTTATACACATGTTCTATGTGGTCCTGAATTCACTAAAGCTTCTGAGGGTTAAGTTTAGCCTTGAATTGCCAACATGAGTATCATATAGCTTGTTGTTCATTGTTGAGGAGGAGGACAATGTATTCATGGTTGCCCCGAAAGGTGCGGGAGGGTGTATTTGGCGAGCTAGGTTTTGGCCATGTTGCCGTGCTTCAAATGAGACCCAAAAAGGATGTGTTAATCCGCCCGCGGTTGAGGTCTCACCGCTTGAGGTTCAAAAAAGGACAATGGTGCCATTTGAAGATGCACAACACACCTGCAAAGTCCTATAGGCATCACAGTCAATTGTGATTTGAACGCATGAGAACCACCACCACCAGTCAAGAAGCCGGCCCAAGAAGCTATAGAAGAAGTAAAAACACAACACGATTTATGGAAAAAACGTAATGAACGACAGCCACACCGAAGCACCTAAGGAAGTTGAGGGAGTAATTCCATCGGATGAGGGCAACTTGGTGAATATTTTGCGTGAAAGGAAAGGCGGAGTAAGAACAAAGAGGGGTAGGCCGGAGGATAGCAAAGTAGTTGTTCGTGCTACAAGAAAGAGAACAAGAAGTAGCTATGCAAAAAGATGCGGGAAAGCAGTCTCAATCATGACACCACACATATCGGCGTGTGTTTAAGAAAATGCAAATCAGCCCCTCAAGTTTCAAGTGAGCCCGATCTTCAACAAGTGATTCTTTGCCATTACTAACCAACCCCTCGAAAGGGGTATGGGCATTGTTGGGCAAGAAGACCACAACTTAGTGTTGATTAAAACATTGAATATTATTGATTTTCTTTTGTTGCATTCACCGTAGGGATTACCAGTTCATTCCTATTCGTTAGGGTCGAGAATCCTGGCCGACGATACGAAGGTTTCCACATTCAACCCATTTTTCATTTTCATCTTCATCTATTTATTCATGTAGTAATTCTGTTGTGTAGGTATTCGGGATGTTCCAACGTACTAAATATTGATTTGCCGAAAAGATAAACTCATTGTCTTGGATTTAAATGGTGTGTTGGTAAAACATTTGGTGCAAATGAACACATACGCTTGGAGCGGATTGACAATGACATACCAGCGTAAAGAAAGTGATATTCGGACCGGCGGTTCTTCTTGAAGACTTTGTTCTGAAGTGTTGTGTTGGTATATGGTCATCAATGCAACTCTCAATGTGGAAGATGTCTGCAAGTACTATGTCCGTTTGAGGACGATTTGAATTTGTATGGGGGCCGGGGAAATGTGTGCGGTCAGTTTTCACCACCCTAACAAACCCCGGGTCATCCCCATGATGAAGCCACTTGGAAAATATATGAGTCATACCCAAGATTCTCGGGTAAGACTTTTGCTTCTGATGATTCATTGTACAAGTCTTACCTTAGCAAACCACGGAAATTCTCATGAATTTTACCATTCAAGATGGATGTCCATGATGAAGTGCTACCGGTACTCACCCCAAAGATAGAAGAAATATCACTTGAGCCAAGGCCGAGGAAGAAATGAAGTTCTTGGTGAAGAATACACATAGATACAAGCCTTGGCCTAAAGACAGATAGAAAGATTATGAAGCTATGCTTGGAAAAGATTCTTCGAAAAAACAATTCGCGATTAGGGTTTGTGAAGGAGGAATTGGAGAAGGTTTATGGTGATGACGCTTTGTCATTCTCCATGATTATTGGTCCATTTTGTCATTTATTTAGGCCAAGGAATCCTACACTTTTCATGTACCATCTTTATCTTAATTTAAGAATGTTTTGCTATATTGTTTATGTAGTTCAATGCATACTTGTCTATAAGTTTTTGCTATATTGTTTATATATACTTCAATCCGACCGAAAAGGGATGCTTAAAACTTATCAAGTGCTTAAAAAAATTGCCCCGCAAGTGCTATGGTTTGAGTCTTAATGGCGGAATCTTGCTTATTGTCTTCTGACGTGATATACTTTTATGTAGTTGCTTAATGTCATCATGTGCTTCTTGCCATGCGGGTAAGGTCAAGGTTTATTGTTAAGCCATATAACCTTTGTTTAAAAGGTAGTTGTTTATTGCATAAGTGCCTTCCGTGTGTTCGATTAACACCGCTGGCGAAAGTGATTAAAATGCTTAGTGTTTGAAACCAATGAAAGAGCTAGAAACCTTTGTTACATTCAATGAGAATCCAATGGATTTGCCGCGAAATTGAACTTCATAAATTTGATAGATAGACAAAATAACATTTCATAGAAGAAGAAGAGATCTCAATGAAACAAGAAACAAAAGTTACAACAAAAGTTTGATGGTAAAACAAGATTTTTTATAAAAAAGGCCATTAGGCCAATGTGCAAAAATTTTTACAAAATTTTGGCCCCTCGAGGCCATGTATTCTTCAAAGGGTGTCTTCTTCAAAGGGGTTGTCTTCTTCATCAAGGGGGGTGTCTTCTTCAAAGGGGTGTCTTCTTCATCTTCATCCAGCTCCTGCATTCATTCTCCATCTCGCAACAAATGAAACAAACGAAAATTTAACAAAGCGAAGATTAAACAAACTAAAAAAATGAAAACGAAAACAAATGAAAATTTGTATGTACCTTTTAAGGAAAAGCCTCGAGCTCCTCCAAGTCGCTTCCTCGCTCTTCCTCTTCCTTCTCTTCCTCCTCTTCCTCTTCCTTCTTCTTCGCTTATCCATCCCGACGCCGTGACATATTCCCGCTGATTATTTCCGGGATTCTCATTTCCTTCATTCCTCAGGAACTGGCACAGGAATCGGAATCGACCTCAAACCGGGAGGCGAGTGGGCGGAGAGGAGGCAACAGAGTGGGAGGCAAAGAAGCACTTCCGCAGAGGCGGAAGGTGGAGGAACACTTTTTCTACGCTTAGTAAGCTGCTGGTAGTGACTCCGCCTCAAGTATGTGCTCGCTTCATGCCGGAGGGATTGGGAGGAATGCGGATTGGGCGGAGTGCGTAGGGAGGAATTGGCGCTGATGAATTAAGGAGAGCTTGTAGGCGAGCTGCGGAGTTTGTGGGTGCTTTACCGCTTGTCATGCTTAGCGTCGATTATGCGATAAACCTCACACAGCGTCGGAACAATTAATTCAGAACTGTGCTGCAATATTTCGTATGACTGCTCAGGACCGACACATGTCACATCAGAAACGCTTTTGATATATTTTGCCAAGAATGTTGGGATAGTGATGGTACCAAAACAAATAATTGAACCTTATTCCAATGTCACAAATCTACATTCTTATAAATTAACAATTCCATCTTCATTTTCAGTACGTGTCCATGCACACCCCTTGAAATGCATCCTCACTATTGTTATATATAAAAATATGTGCTTACATGCTTGGTGTCGAACAACAAATCTTGAAAAGAATAATTATCAATTTTCAAGAAGTGTCAAACAATTACATTGTTATTGGGAGACCGCCATAATTTTTTCTGTGGGTCTCGTGAAATTTTGTACATGTTCAGGCTTTCTACTTTTTCCATATCAATTAGGATATCTTACCACATGGCCGTACCTGAGGCTTCGCAAGTTGTTTAGTGAGCAATATATACTTGAAATTACCCAAGAATCTGATAATACAATCCACTCCTAAGATAACCTCTGTATGCACTCCAAATTTTTGGGCTCCCCATCCATCTTTGTATGAATCTTCAAGTGTGCATTTGCCTCTTCAGACTTGAGGATGGTGAAGTCCACACCCTCCGAATTGTCTACCCCAAGATTCAATCGCGAAATTGTCACCTACCTCTACCAAATTACTGATCCATTCATTATTTGTTCAAGAGTCTCCTTTTTCTTTCTCAACTCCCTGGGTTTTTAAGTCGGGCTACTCCCACTTTCCTAATTCCAATTGTGATTGATGCAGAGTCCCACTATGATCCATGCAAACGAAAGTAAACATGATGCATCTATGAGCAAGTTTGTTTTGGTCTAGTCCTGTCAAGGTGTCCGAGCATGCTGAATCTTCTTTGTAGCCTTTGAGTGTTTCAATTTCTTATATTCTTCCATGTTTGCCACAATGAAAATTCACTTCCTAAAAATATCTTTTTGATCTCATCTGCTTTAATGATCAGATCACAAATATGTACAATGTGAATTTTACAATATCTTTTAGTATGCTTCCTGCTTGCACAATTACAGTTTGAGTTGTTCTACTTAGCAGCTTTTTGATAATAAAAGTATTCCGTGACCATCATACCACCTTTACCATGAGCAAGGGCAAAGTAGTTCCACACTATTTTGTTGATGATTGTAAGCACTACCAAGAAAAAAGGTTTTCCGACTTGAATTGTGATGAGCAGCCATCACCCAAACCAATGCTTCCTATAATTTATTTCGCTCTCGCTTTCATGCGCAATGCTTTTTTTGTAGGCAAGATTCCACAAATAATGAGTCATGCACTTTATCATCAGAAATGTAAAAGTGAGTCTCTTTTTATATCTTCCTACCTCTGCTGGAGTCTATTCCCATCCGCCTCCAACCTTCGTTTTTTTTCTTCGACGCCTTCTTCGCTCAAGACAGAAACGTGAATATCAGCACTTTTGTCATTTTATATGTTACAGGAATGCTATAGAAATTTGTCTCAGATATGCCAATGCATTGACTGCCTATTCTGGACTACGCCGTAATTTTCGTAAAGTCAATACAATGTATACAATTGTATCTCCGGAAAATGATGACAATACAATCGCTTAAAACTGATTGGCCTGCCAATGTGCTATGTAATTGTGTGAACAAAATTGATATTACCTTCTTTTCACTCTCTTGAAATTTTGGGACTTCGTCTTTCAGACTTAATCTCAAGACAAAGTTTGTAATTTCAAAGCTTTTCTGATCCCTAATTCTTCACCGTCCATGTGCTGTTTTTCAAATGTTCTAAGCAACTAGTACTCAGAACCTGCGGCTATCCATTTCCTGTGGGATTTTCTAATTTATCCAACTCCACATTTTTTTATTAAGCACGCCAACATCAAAGCGCTTATGATCAAACCACTCTAATATCCTTTGCCGCACTCACTTGTC
>JAJEKV010000884.1:0-71063 GCA_021234155.1 Isoetes taiwanensis | reverse complement strand
CATTATAATGATTGATTAAAGACATGTAAAGGTTATGATTTATGACAGCAAATACATGGTAAACATCAAGATCTGTTCACTTCTTTAGCACATTATGATTTATTATCCTGCCAGACTTGAGCAAGTTTGTATTCAGCAGAAAGTTTTATAATAGAATAGAATATGATTTTATCGTCCACGGAGACCAACTGGCCTATGGACCCAAGTATGTAAAGATTGAATGTATTTAAATTGATGGATTATAGAATGAATATCAGCGATTGCATAAATAATGGATCAGATTTGCATTTCTTTTATAGAAGTAAGCATAATAAATGCTAATTGGCACGACCTAATTATTTTCTGTAGCATAAACAAGGTACCATGTCTTGGCTTAAACATAGACCTGAATATGTTTAAGGCAGCAAATGGATCTCTTATTTACCTTCTAAGGTCTATAGCAGATGATGGTCTGTTCGGATGAACGGATTAAAAGATTTTTTTTTTTTTTTTGAGGGTAAGGATATATATTAATATAAATAAATTATACAGTGAGTGTCCCCTTTAGGGATAGATAGAAAGACACCCCTCAAGTCCAGTCTTGTACTCCGTGGCAGCAGTTCCAGTTCCTAAATTTGAGAAGTTCTAGATAATGCATAGTTTACACTTCTATAAATAACATGTAGCGAGACATATATAATGGCTACATGCATTGGTGCCATCCTGCACAAACTCATGAACTATCCAACAAGTATAAATTGGATGTTCAGTTAACCTCATAGGTGGTGCATTGCATCGTCTGCTACTTTGTAGGTGGTTGAAAAATGACTTGAAATGGATAGATCTGTATGCTTAT
This sequence comes from Isoetes taiwanensis, assembly GCA_021234155.1. NCBI lineage: Eukaryota > Viridiplantae > Streptophyta > Lycopodiopsida > Isoetales > Isoetaceae > Isoetes > Isoetes taiwanensis. The sequence goes on along the minus strand of JAJEKV010000884.1, from coordinate 70,228 downwards.
AACATATAAATAAGTGTATTCTTTGAGTTGTATATGACTAATTGAGCCACTATTTAAAGACCAGTACCCGCAAATGGATTAGTAGCATGGATTTTGGATGAGAGAAGGGGCAACCTAATAACATCTACCGTGGTTTGGAAACAAGCCAATAGATGAGGCTTTGGTGTCAAAAAATGCAAGAATAACCCACAATTGAAAAGTCTGGAACTCCAACAATGGCATTGGGCTTTTGGACTGACCAATATAAAAAATGCGAGAATACCCACAGTGGAAAAGTCTAGAACTCACTCTAGGTAACTCGATTAGTGAATAAGCCAAATGTAAAAAATGCAAGCAAGAACGCCCACAATGGAAAAGTCTGAAACTTGATCTAGGTAACTCGATTAGTAAATAGGCATTGATAATGCTCCAAAAATATCCCCTGATGTTATACAATTCTTGATCAAGTAATATGCCCTTATATTAGATCATAATTGTTATTAAGATTCAATCTTAACCATTGAACAACTTCAACATTGAAATGGCATTTTCCCTTAGTTAATGAAGATCTTATTTAAATGTTCACTACTTTTTTATACAGTGGGGTAACATTGTCTAACCCGATACTCGCAATTGAATCTTAAAATCTGACTCCCATTTTGAGACACGAAATAACATTTTATTTTCTTCAATATGATGGCAAAACATCATGGTTCGAGATCTGGCTGGGGATGGTTATCATATTGGTGTCGAGTTGACACAAATTCCTCCATAATAAACTTAAAAAGAAGAGAAATGTTTGCGGTGGCCTTGGCCATTACGATAAATTTCTTGTTATTAACTATAAAAAGCAAATACAGTGCGGGCAAAATTCATGACCGAATATAAAATCATGGAGGAAGGCCTAAAACAAAAGGCAAAAATGTTTGCTTCTAGGAAGCAATAGTTTTGATCCGCAGAAAGAGTCAAAGTATGCAAAGCCCCCAAAACAACCAACACCCCCACGCCCCACAAAAAAAATTGAGATTTTGGGAGGTCTTGTAGCAAACCAAAATGGTAAAAAGGATGAAATCTCTAACAATTGCAATTCTATGACAATTGCTTCCATCTTCCATGGAATTCTCCCAGATACTAAGAAGCCCTTTGCCCTCACTCCTTTTTTTTTTTTGAAGAACTGTATCATCAATATATTAAAAAAGAATGGTAATGTTACAAAGCAAGTGAGGAGGAAGGAGAACTGCCCCAAAGAGACAATGATACCCTCGGGACACTCCACAACAAACTCACAGAAAAACTGCAACTCTACTCTTTGCACAAACCCACCATCACCATCTACAACACCCAAGAAGTCCCGCCAAATGGCAAACTTCCGCTCTACTACTCCCGGGAACACTGTGAAAAGCTTTGAAATAGCTTTGTACGAGTCGAGGAATCGAGAGGGCCGCAGTTCTTGAATCCCCCGAAAGATCCACACAATCGCCCGCTTCCAAATCAGCCACACCAACCAAGCCACGCGACGGATGCAAGGCTTCCCCGCCGCAAGAGAGCGGCCAAGCACCCGATACACATGAAGCAAGACTGGGCTAGTCAATCTCACCTGAAATAGATCCCTACCCAATCCCCAGGCCTTTTGTAAGTGAGGGCATAAAACCGCACAATGCTCCACCCAATGATGAAGGCCACAACAAGGGCGTAGAGGGCTCACACCCGGCCTAAACCAACTCACAAGGGCATTCACCCCGATACAAAGGTGCACCACCGCCACAGAAGCACCCTAACCTTCTATGGGGAAGTGAAAGCTCCATGTCCACGCAAACCGAAGCCATCGAGGAACCCGAAGGCGCAAAGACCACTTGCACGAAGGGGTGTGTCATGAATAGCCCGACCACCCAACAAGACCGCACAAAAGCAAGAAGACACAACATCCCGGGATGAACCTTCCAAACACACCACCACATCATCCTCGAGGGACTATAGGTATGTGTAGCGGAATACCGGCCATCGTGCTCCCGGATAGCCCTCCATCGCCCCTCGGTGGCGAAGCTCGAAGAACTCCCAACAAGTAGCTGACCACTCCAATACCAATCCTCCAAGGTGAGCACAAAGAGCTTCGCCTCCAGCGAACGTGGCCCCAAGGTCACATGCACGGGGCGCCAAAGGGCAAGTCTTGCGCAGGGGGTAAAGGAACCCACAAGAAAGGAGAAGAATGGTGATAAACCGAGGCATAATCTAGCGGAAGAGCACACGCACATGATCCTCCCAAGCCCGCAACACTCTGGAGAAAAGGGGATGCATGTGGGAGGCCTGAGACCATACAACAAAGGCCTGTGGGCAACCCACATGCGTGATCGGCCTTCCCAAACGCCACAATGGCTAAGAGATCGCAAATAACAAAGGTCGGGCACCAGAAGATGCTCCATCCTGGTAATGCTCCAAACAAACTTGAGACCAACACCTTACTATGCAGCGCTAAATCCAGAATGGCCCAAGCCCCCATCCTCCGGGGCGGAGACACTCCACCAAGCCACTTTAACAACCGCCCCTTCATCATCCCCCCCCACACAAAATTTCGAACAATCTTATCCAAAGCATGTATCTTACCCTTAGGAGCTAGCATCACAGATGTCAGATACACATGAGTGCTACAAAGCACCGACTTGGCAATATTAGGATCCTACCGCCATGGACAACTTGCCTACCCTTCCACCAATTGAGGTGTTTAACCCCCCGCAAAATCTCATCCCACACCCTCCCCATGGAAACATCCCTCCAAAGGGAATACCCAATGACTTAGTACACACATTACCCGGAAGCACCTTCCAAGGAATAGAGCCAAACAAGGTGGAGGCGAAGTCACCGGCCCATAATGCTGAGCCTTGCCCCCCATTCAAGAATGCCTCGAGGCCAAGGAGAAAGTATCCAACAAACCCTTCACATTCTGCAAATTCCTCTCTTACGCCACCAAGAAGAAAAAGTGTCATCTAAACCGGTTAATAATTTGCTGGCTACCATCCCGCATCCAAGCCCATCCACCACTCCCTCCCCTCCACAGCCTGCTAAAAACAATCGAGACAAGGCCTCATACAATAAATGCCAAACAAAAATGAAGCCAAAGGGCACCCCGGACGCACCCCTTAAGGAGAAAAAGGCGGAGGGTTCACCGGCACACCACCAAGAGTCCGTCTTGCGACCTATCTACCATGATCGCCCCAAAAAGCGTGGACCACGGTAACGCTAACATCATGGCGACAAAAGAACTCCCAATCGGACACTATCGTAAAAGCTTTGCAAAGCAAACTTAAGATAGGCAATGCCTTGCCCTCGCTCTTTTCCGCCCAATAAAAGGCCCTCATAAGCCGCAGCAACATTAGTCAAAATGTTCCTCCCTGGACAAACCCAGCATCGCACCTTTACTAATGGAAGAAGTCAACAACCCGCTTCAACTTCTTTCCCCAGGAGGCTTTCGGCAATCTTATACAATGAGGGGACAACAAGGAGATAGGCCTCCAATCATTAGTATAAGGTCGCTTAACCTTAGGAATCAAGGAAATGCATGTGTATTCAAGATCCTATCCATTTGAGAAAGACTACAAAGAACTCAAGGTACACCCTCGGTACACCGACCTCACCACCACTCCCAATAAGTCCAAAGAACTCCACAGGATGCCATCCAAATTCGTGACATTTATCCTTGGCCATGCACATACATGCCGCTAAATCCTCTCCGAGAGCTCCCCGCCCAAGCTCATCGCTGGTGAGGCGTAATAGATGGCTTAACAAATTTCAAAACAAGCTCCGTGATCTCTTTGCTCATAGGGAAGAGTGCAAGGCCAGGCGAGAAACCCCGAGAAATGGGCATGCATATACCTCGCAAGAAATCAGCGGAATCCTCCAAAGTCCGCCATCAAGGGACGCCATAGATGCCGATATCGCCACGCTTAGCCGCTTCTCAAGAACACCGGCGAACTTGTGTCCCCCTCCTTCAACCGTGGGTACGCCTTCACACGTGCCTCTCGTGACTTTAACTCCGCTCCCAGAGCAACAATACGTACTGCAACACCGTGATTCTCCCTAATGCCATCGAAGGTCGCGCTCCCTTCCTTTCCAACTCGGCAGAGACTATGCACTCCGCCGCCTCCGGGCCGCGACACGCCGCTTACCAAAGACCTTTGGCAAAACGCTTCACCTCGCTAAGGCCACCATACCGGACATACCCTTCGAGATGAAAAGGCATCAAGCCACAACTCCTCGCACCGGGCCGGTGGAAATCCGCATCAGCCCGGCCTCGTGTTCAAACGAACACCGCCCTAGAGGGCCGAGAGGCAACCGCACCGACCGATAAAACCCGAGGGGTAATGATCGTAAAATGGAGGTAGATAGAATGTTACTCGGGCAAGAAAGAGGGCACACCATCCAAAGGCACATGGGGAAGCATAACACCGGTCATGCCTAGCATACGCCCACCCAGCACTAACTTCGCCTATTACAATAGGTGAAAGACAAGTCCCCGTGGACCTCAACCAAGGCCAAATCCTGCAACAAATCCAGAGACCATTGGTCCCTCTCAAACCCATGGCACAACCTGGGTTCCAGAACCAGCGATCCTCTACCGCTTCTACCATATTGAAGTCCCTAACAACAACCAAGCTTACCTGTAACCCCACCAAGGGCTCGCAACTCCTATTCAATCAGGCCCATAAAGCACCCTCACAGAAGGCCGATTAGGGGCATAAACATTAACAATCCCCCACTCTTTGCCCTCCCTCCAACCACTTAATGATTGCCCACCGACCAAACCCGTCCGCAGAGTACGGGACCTGCACATCCATCCTCCAAGCAATAAGAGTACCCCCACTAGTCCGCCCTATAGAAGAAGCAATAGAGGCAAACGCCCACCAACCATATTCATGAGCCTAGACATATCACCTTACAGGATAATTATGCTCTCAATGCAAACAATATCAGGGACGAATCGAAGGGCAGCCAAAGAAACACGTGCCTCTTACTACTAGAGGACCCGCTCGCATACATTCCAATTGAGGATCACCTATTCATCCCGAGGAGAAGTGTCAAGCCCACATGCCTACCCACCAGGCCATCACCAACTCCACATAGTCACCTAGAGCCAGAGGATTAATCACAAAGAAAGTGACCCACAAACCGCCAGACGCGGACACACTCCACTTCCCAACACGTGTTGGAAGTCCCCCGTGCACCTCCATAGGGTCATGGGCCACACTAGTCTCAACCTCCAACCGGCTGCCCCCACCCACCTCATGCTCAAAGACATACCGCTACTGGACATCCCCAAAGGATCACCCGGCCCTCCCACAGCCCCTGCCCCTCCACCCAGCAGCCACAACCAAATCATCATCCGAGCCCTCCCCGAGCCACCATGTTTCCTAGCCCTCGCCAAATGGCTGCCAGCAGCCCGCCTCGCCTCGCCTCGTCCCTACACCACCTCTCCCAACCACACCACCACCTCCCCAACTCCATTCACTACACCACGGAGTCCTCCGCCTGTTACCCTCCGAACAAAGGAATCCCGGCCCCTGCAGACAAGCACCTGCAAACTCCTACCACATCATCAAAGACAGCAGGATCATCAATGTGGTCAGATGGCAAGACAATAGATGGAAACATCCGCACGGATCTCAGAGCCATTCAAAAGCTTCAATCGGAACAGTAAAATGCCAGGGACCACTACGTGACCGAAGAGAAGTGGGCACGGGCTGCAAAGCAGGCAGAGCAACACGCATCTTGGGACCCGCACAATAGAATGAGCCAAATATACACCTAGGCCATTAGCCATAGAAACCAAGAAATCAGGCACCATCGATCGAGGAAGATCCCGAATGCGAACCAACACCCGATTTTAACCAATTGCCAAAGAACCGGTGGACATTGCCGAGTATAATAATCGATACAACACATATGAGTCACCCAAAGTATCCACCCTCGATTAACCAATTGCCGCATCAAGACTTAGCCTCAAACATGATTATGAAAAAATTATTTGGGAGGAATTTCGTGAGATCGATAATTGGCAAACCAATCCGCCGATGTCCAAAGAAGCCAAGAGCTAAACCTCCTCGTGGTCCAATATGTAACCCGTGAAGTAGCCCAACACCGCAAATGAAACTAGATTCTCAATAGTCCGAACATGCCCTGTATGATCAATATCTATCCATGGAGTCTCTCGAAGAGTCAGCCTCGCCAGTCAACAGAGTGATGATCCTCCACAAATTTCGTAGCCTCTTGAACACGCAGTCCTACACCCCGAGCCTTGATCCAATCAAAACCCTACGAAAGGATGCGAGCAACAAAGGTCATTGTTCGCCAGGCCGGGCAAGACAGAGTTGGGCACTGCCCCGCATCCCGAGAGGTATCCAGGGCACCCCAGAGGCACATCGCCTACATGCACCCTAGAAGAGGGCGATCACCAACAGTGATCCCTTCCCAAGCACGGGGAAGAGGGCATCACAGATCCGCCTAAAGGGGCATGCTTGATGGGATCAAGACCCAGGAGTCTCCAAAACACAATCTACCGGGTCTCGCACTATATGGAGAGGAAGAGCAATCCACATACCTCTCAACCAAGGGGATTCCAAGAGCTCCCTATCTCTCGCACCAACCGTACATGCCACTTCCTACAGCCCCCCTTCTTCATGCGTGTCGAGACCAAGGCTTCTTCCCCTTTACTGGAGGATTCTTCCTCCTCGCCATCTCCCTTGGCTTCAGCCCCAAGCCATGAGGCTCAATCGATCCCCCATCAGCCTGTCTGGCAGGAGCCATGACATCCGAACCAGTCCGGAAATCAGCTGTTTGCAGCAACAAACCACATGCAAAACAGCTGATGCTATACACCACCGGAAAGAGCCCGGAACAAGCTTTCCAAAGAGCCTAAGCACGCCAAAATCTGACACCAGATAAGAGAGATATCGCCGATCAAAGTTTCGCCGTCAGAACCCCAACCGCCCACAGCAAGCCCACTGCCCTCACTCTTGCCTATGCATAGTTTGTTATTTCCTTTTTATGGGATAGCTCGATGTTATTCCTATGTTCAGCTCCCCACTCATTCCTTTCCAAAACATTGTATACTGTTGTTGTGATGAATAACAAACTGTGACTAATATGCAATATAAATTTGATAAATGGATTTATGACATTCCTTTAAAAACATCTTGCACTGCGACTTTGACAAAGTTTTGACACTAGATAAGAACTCTCCCCTTTTTTTTCTTTGACAAAGTTTTGACACTAGATAAGAACTCTCCCCTTTTTTTTTCCTTTTTTTGCTTGCTTGAAGGACGTTAGGACATCAGACTTTATTTAACAAGGAGCGCAACTACAAGATAAAATGCAAATACAAGAATATAATTTCAAAGGATAATCAAGACCCATTTAGTGAAGCAACTTGCTATGCTTAGACACACACACCCAAATGCACGTCAAAGATCAAGCGTCTCTTATGATGGGCAAGTGTAAAACACAAATAAGCCTTAGCAATGCAATCTTGAGCGTGTTGAAGAACGTAGTCATCTGCCACATCCAGACCCTTGGAGATAACCTTTGTAGACAACCAATCCTCTTCTTTTTAAAATAGTTTTAAGCAACATAAGCACTAGATAAGCACTTTAAGTCAACAAGGTAGACAAACTTGTCACTCCTCTTACGTCCTTTGATACTATACTTCTATACAATTGTAGTGAGCGTCTAACCCACATATTTTTGCCATAGGCAAAGCTGGAAGGATAGGCCAAGAAGACTAGATCACTAAAAGTTTTGTATTTTGGAGATTTACTCAAAGACGTGCATTCTTATAGGCCAAGAAGACTAGATCACTAAAAGTTTTGTATTTTGGAGATTTACTAAAAACTCTCTCTCTCTCTCTCTCTCTCTCTCTCTCTCTCTCTCTCTCTCTCTCCTCTCTCTCTCTCTCTCTCTCTCTCTCTCTCTCTCTCTCTCTCTCTCTCTCTCTCTCTCTCTCTCTCTCTCTCTCTCTCTCTTTCTCGTGTGTGTGTGTGTGTGTGTGTGTGTGTGTGTGTGTGTGTGTGTGTGTGTGTGATCGTGGGCGCCGCTTTGGGCTTACAGGGCCCCGCTGACCTGCTCTGTGGCTTTTGTCGAACTGCTCCGTGGCTACAAAGGACGGTTACGTGCTACAGTTGTCGGACTGAGCATCCGTGATTTGGTTACGTGTTCAAAGTTCGTGGTCGCTAGTTACGTGTTCGCTTCGCTACATGGGACTTGTTGGGCTATTACAGGTCCGTGACTAGGCCGTTAGTGGTCGCTATCGACCCCTGCAAAAGAGGGACATGGCACCAAGAAGAGAACTACGATGGGAAGCCCTAAAAGGCATAGAGGAAGAATCGATGGGAACATGCCTGATCAAAGCGTATGTCTTTGGCCATGGTCCGAAAGAGCTCAGCATTTAGGCAGAGGCAAAAAGATTCGTGAAGACAAGCCGATGGCTGAAATTGCAACCCTCGATCCAGAATGAAACGTCAAGGCAAGCATACAGAAATGAGAAATGAGATTGATAAGGTGAAATTGGATGTCAACGAACCGCAAGAGACACGTGACGCAGGATTCGATCCAAGAATCGCATATCTGAATCCAAAGCAAGCATTCATGAATATGTGGAGATGCAGAAAGGAAATAAAGGGCCTTGAATATTCAGATTGTGGGTCTTCCCGAGAAAGAGAAGGAGAATACAAAAGAAACAAGCCTAAAATTCTTTGCATAAGATATGCAAACAAACAAAGACACTCAAGCATCTCAATTGGTAAGAAGGAGAGCATGGCACATGGCACATTCTAGTAAAATTTGCAAAACGAGAAGAGAGATTCCGTGTTTTGGAAGCAAAATGACATAATACCCAGAGGCAAATTCATCCGGGTAAATGACGATCTTAATGGCGGAGCAATTGCGTGAAAAGAAACAAGAACTAGCAAAGTTTAAAGAAGCCAAGCAAAACAACAAGAATGTGAGGTGGCCATGAGGGAAAGCAATTGTTGAATAGGTATTTTATGGAGGGGGCTAAGGGTCAGCGATTTGGAATATCAATCGACCGACAATTGATAAGACTCTTAGCATACATGGATTTTAGGAAGGTGGATGTAATTTGCTTTGTAGAAATGAAGGAGAATGATGTATATGCACTTCCGTAAATTGACGGATTTGAAATGATTTATTATGTGCAAAATATAAGATTTAAAGATATAGACATGGGTAATGGTGGCATTGTATGTTTTATTCGACCAAAATTTTATAAGGATGTAATCAATCGGTATCGAAAAGATAAAATGGCCAAGACATTTGGTTGGAAATAGAGGATCACATATTCCTTCTTACATGGCAACTGCTACTTTGCACCTAGACACACCAAAATATATTCAGAAATTGATGTATCTAATGATGACATGTTTTTTTGCTCTTGAACAGATGTTATGTATTTCCGTGAACGAGGCAAAGTAATCCCGGCAGAGATTTTAATGGCCGGATTGGACAGTTCCCGGGTCGCTACGCCACAAAAGTAATAAGAATAAGAATCACTGGTTAGAAGAAATGGATGATTGTGACATGTACTTAATGTGTAGGAGGAGAAGATCAAAAGACTTGGTTATCACCAAGAGTGGTAGACAGCCTCCTGCTTGTGTAATAATAAGCCAGGTTTGATCATATGTAATGGCTTAGATTCCGCTGCATTTAAAAACACATGTAGAACAAGGAGTACAGTTGATTATGTGGCCATAGCAGAGAATTCGTTGCATGATCTTGCTGATTTCTTAGTAGGCGATGAGGAGATTGAGTCAGACCACAACCCATTATTTGTTACCATAAATGTTAAGCAACCTGTTCAAGAACGAAGTTATGCAAACCACTCGTATCACTTGAAACCTTACCTCCAACACGCACTGCATATGTAGAAGACAAGATAAGTCGATGCAATGGGATGGAGATTTATATACCATGAACCAGCAGCTACTCAAGCTTCTGGAAAATGCAGCAAAGGCAATATTTACTTCCCAGAGAGCTCGAAAAGGCTACCATGTAAGGCATGGTTTGATAAGGAATGCCGGGATGCTAAAGATCAATGGAAAAAGTGTGATTTACATCTTAAAGCACAGTATAAGCGGTATTATAAGCGAATAGTAAGGGGTAAGAAGAGAAAAATACATCAGCCAAAGGCAAGAAACTTTATGCCGTAGATACCGGAAGAACCTAAACTATTCTGGAATGGGCTTAAGAGGAATGTGCAAAAGGAAATCCCGCTAGAAGCAAGAGCATTATGGGAACATGTAATGGGTCTCAGATCATAGCCTAGAATGGAGAGCATAAGTGGCATAAGCTCGACCGGACCATCAAGGAAGAAGATGTAACCGATGGGGATCTCATCCCCGCTAATTGCAAAGCATCAGACTTGAATTTCCTTAGTGCGAGAACATATAAAATGGGCTGGACCGGCATAGTTCCTATGATTACATCGCGATGCCTAACCTTGCTTTGAAGCAAGGTTTCCCATTTGACGGTGCAAGAATAGGGTGGTGCCAATATTCAAAGGCGGGTCTCGCCATGACACGCGAACAATTCTGAAACGATTTTGGTGAGTAATTTGTTTTCTAAGTTATTCGCATCCATCTTAGAAAAACAAATAAGCATATGGGCTGAAATTAACCATAAGAGCTTTAAACACAGGCAAAGCTTTAGGCCTGGCGCAGATCTACTTTAGATCATCTGTTGGTGTTGAAAACGGTCTTTGACAATGTCAAGGGGACCAAGAAACCAAATATATAGCTTTTGTTGATTTCGTGGAAGGCTTTTGATAAGGTTCCTGCACATCTATGGGAAAGGCTTGAGAAGCTTAATGTGCCAATTGGAGCTTAGAGATGCGGTCCAGATTTTCTACGAAAAGGTACTTGTGCAATTATCCCAACCCCTTTCATTGGAAATCCCTGATCATGTGGAGAGCAATATTGGGGTGAAACAAGGTTGTCCCTTATCCCCAACCCTATTTGGTTTGTTCATAGATAGCTTAGAGGCATGGCTTCATGATAATTGTTCGGGAGGCACTGAGATACATGGATATATTCTACAATTGTTGATGTATGCAGATGATGTGGTACTATTTGCACGCTCAAAAGACCACATGCAGCAACATCTGAATAGTTTGGCGGTCTTTTGTGACCATACTGGCATGCAAGTAAACTTGGATAAGACGAGCATTATGACAGTGGGCACTCTCAAACAGGAACCCATTTTTAGCTATAAGGGGAATACTGTAAGTATGTGTGATTCTTATAAATATTTGGGCCTTATTTTCAGCAGGAATCATAGATGGAATGCATGCATATCGAAGTGAATTGATGAAGGGTACACGGCATTGTATGCATTACAGAGTATGTGTCGAAGGGCTCATCTTTGGTCTTGGAAACTTAAGGTAAAGCTTTATCAGACACTAGTACAGAGTGTGGTCCTGTATAGGTGCGAGATATGGGGAGCAAGTCTCCCTCAATGCTTATGGGATGATATGGAGCAGGTCCTGAAGAAATTCTTGAGATTGGAGCTGGGAGTCAAAGCCCAAACGCCTTACCCCATGATGTTGGCCGAAAGTGGACTTCTACCTCTTGAAGGGGAAGCCATGTTGAGGTGTGTTACTTATCTTAAGAGAGTGTTAGCATTGGATGAATCTCGCCTTGTATACAGAGCTTTGGTATCTAGTAAAGAAAAGGGAATATTGCATGATATGGAGAACTGGCTCAGAAAATGGGATATACAATGGGAAGAGGTAGTCTTGGTTTCAGACCTAAGACAATGGATTTCTGATAAGATACAAAGAAGACTATGGTCGCAGCCTAAGACAAAGATGGGTATAAACCCGAACTTGCTACCAGCTATACACTTACAGGAAAATATCTCAATACAAAAAGAGACACAATATTTGCAGGATTCGTCTCAGTTCACATCACTTGGGTATAGAGGTGGGGAGATGGGGGCATATTCTACTGAGGGATCAAAGATATTGTAAGTTATGTAGCACAGGTCAAGTTGAAGATGAGGATCATGTATTACTTCGATGTATGGCCTATGCTGCGCTGCGAGATAAATATGGTATTAATCATGTAGATCTCCCAACTCTTTTCACATTGGAGGGAGATGTGTTAGGAAAATATGTGATAGAACTTTTACATCATAGAGATACTTGTTTGGAATCTCAAACTGTTGTTAACATTGATAACTCAGATATTTTGAGTGAGAGTGATGAGCTAGATGAGGATTCGGAAACTCATCTATTATTTTATGAAGATGTTTAAAAGAGGATTGTCTAATAGGTCTTTTAGGCCTCCCATAGACATAAATACTCTCTCTCTCTCTCTCTCTCTCTCTCTCTCTCTCTCTCTCTCTCTCTCTCTCTCTCTCTCTCTCTCTCTCTCTCTCTCTCTCTCTCTCTCTCTCTCTCTCTCTCTCTCTCTCTCTCTCTCTCTCTAAAGGCTGGTATAAGCTAATCGACATTGTTCCTGAACTGGGTCTGCTTACACAACAGGTCAGATTTGAAACATTTCATAAAGTTAAAAAGGCTGCCTTAGACTTTTTGTTCAAACAAAACAGAAATAAACTAGGTTCAGATATGAGGAATAAGGCCTATTACAACGAACTCAATTGGCTACTTGGCAGACTTTATATTTCTGGTATTGACAAAGCTGAGAATACTTGTTCTTTTATTTGCAAAAATTTCATCCAAAAGAAAGCTAGGGAAAGGCTAAGTACATCTGATTTTTCAAAAATCTCATCCATAGAGTGTGATTTGGATTTCTGGTATCATAAACTAAAGGAGGAGTTAGATAGGATATTCCCATATCTCCCTGTCACTAAGCACAAGTTCCCATATATTATGGGCATATTTAAAGCACACAAGTGCAACTTCAGATGGCTCACAAATGCAAGTGGTTGCATTGTCTCAGACATAGGGCGTACTCTAACCACATTGTTTACTGAACTCGAGCCTATGCTTAAAAGGGAATGTGCTAAGATGAAAAGGATTCATGCACAATTCTTTAATGCCAGTGCATCCTCTTATTGGCCATGCAAATCCAATACAGAATTTTTTATAAATTTACCTCCCCAAATTGAAAGCATCTTTTGCTTAGACATTGCCAAGTGTTATGAGATTATTCCACTAGAGGGTGATGATGGAATAATCAACATCATGAATAGAATGATTGACATGGCCTTCAATAACTTTATCCCTGGAGAACGATTATTTTTCAGGATATTTGGAAACAATATGAAATGCAAGGTTGCTATCCGTGTTTCTAATGACTGGAGCTACCTTGATAGGGAAACAATTAAAACATGGAACACGTGGCTTTTAAAGTGTGGAATCATTAGGTGTGGCAATGACCTTTGGCAGCAACTGAGGGGAATACCCATGGGATTTTCATGTTCACCCTGGTGGTGCAATTGGTACTTGTCGTTTTATGAAATCTATTTCTTTAAAAGGTTAGCAGCTTTAGCGAGGTATGACTTGATGAAGCAATTTTCACACTCTTTTCGCTACATTGATGATGTTTGCATCATAAAAAATCCCAATGCTTTGATTTTCTTTCAATCTGAACAATTAAGGACGGCTGATAACCCCTATTGGATCTATCCAAGTGAACACTTGAAATTTGAGCTCCAATCCAATGATCTACATCGTGGCCATTTCCTTCACTTGAAATCTAATAGGCCCATTGGAAATGCATACAAGGTCATTCTTTCACAGGTGTTTCCACTTATTTATTGTTGCAATTCGATGGAGCGTTTTATAAAGGAACTGAATATCCTGATTGATGCATTCGTACTCAATGGTTTTCAAGAGCAAAGATTACGATCACTAGTGCATAAATATTTGAGGAAAAATTTATTCCCAGCATCTAAGTTCGACGTTGATACGGCTGCATCTTCTATATTATCAGAACATAATCATTAGCAAGGTATTGTTGTGCTGCTATTAAAATTTAATTGGTCACTTAGTCTTTCCAGCTTACTTATTTCGTGAACGACGGTTCCTTAAGCTCATTTACAGGGTAAAGACATCTTTTGTTCTTAGATTTCCATGACTACATAAGGGGCTTACTACATGTTCTAAAGACCTCTTTTGATCCATTGTCCCAATAAAAAATAAAAAAATAAAAATTCGTTTCGGATTATGCCTTTGTTGGTTGTTAACCTTATGATATTAACAAATATTGGAAAGCCGGAAAATAAAAAAGTCTTTTTCTCTTCATCGATTAGGGTTGCTGTGTTTATTCGGAACGTATGACAGATGGTGCCACCGATTTCCTAACCCAAATCTTCCTTGGGGCATTCCGAACACTGAGAAGTCATGCCAAAATCGTTTTCCAGATGATGACACTTGTTTGGCTGCCGATCCAGGTAAGGATTGCCGGATTTTCGTTTAAATACAGCCATAGATGAACTTTCAATTACATAAAGCCAGATACTCTGTTGTAATTACTCTTCTACGCTTTGTGTCATCCTCTTCTTGAAATAGTGGCAGCTATTAAACGGTTTTGTTTTCCTCTGGGCAATAGTTTTTTTCAATCTTCTACAAACCAAATTATGGCATCTGCGTCCGAGCTGGTTGATGAAGAGGGATCTTCAAATCAGGTCAGACTTTTTGATGGTATAATCATGTCTATTAGATTTGTCTTCTCAAAATTCTGCTCTTGACTTTACATACGGCTGATTCAGACCAGAATTCCATTGGACTTTTTGCATCTTATCGTTATATAATGTGATTTTCTATTTTAACAATAAGGATTCAAATTTATGAATTGTCCACATGGTATTTTTTGTCTCCACATCATAGACTCAACTAGTAGTCTGAATGAGGTAATAATTTCTGTCTATGATATATCCGTGTGCTTTATAGATTCTGAACTCAGTTCAAATTTTCATACTAATGTTTTTACCTCTACTCGGTGGCTGAAAACTGGTTTCTTTTGCTGGTCTCAGATAAAATTAAACTCATTGCCAATCAAAGCACTTGAATCAATGTCTATTTATTTGGTCACTTTTTACCCTAAATTTCTCCATGACTATGTTGTTTGAATGCTGCGATTGATTTCAAATGGTTAACACTTCTCGCCCCCTGGTAGTTTTGCTGTTCCAGACCTATGACTGCTGGTTTTTTTACCTTATTCTTCATATGTTTTAGATTTCCTATCATACACGGAAGGTAATGCTAAGCATTTGGATGTTTAAGGAAGGCTTGTTCTGTTTATTTTTGGCTCCGGAATACGTAGCAAAATTAGGCTGATGCAATCTAAATATGTGCTACATTATAACTTATTAAATTAATTCCTTCTGGACCGTATTTTACATTCATGGATACTAATAAGGTCTGACATCGATAACAAGTGGTTCTTTGCGACGACACCTATAATATGGATTGCGAACTAACTTCGTTTGTTTGCTTTCTATGGATGCAGGTAACAGCAAAGACGTTGACCTTTGTTGTATTTGAACAACAGGAGTTGCCTTCGTAGAAGGGAGTAATTTGTTCTGTTGCTGTGAATGTTATTTATAGTTTACTTTAAGAGAACAATGTTACGGTCTTATTTTTAATACTATCTTACATTTATGTTGTTAAAGATTAATTTCATTGGGTTTAGCTATGGCTAAGGTGTTCTCTCTCTCTCTCTCTCTCTCTCTCTTTTCTCTCTATCTATCTCTCTCTCTATCTCTCTCTCTCTTTTTATGGTTGGGGTAGGGCCCATATATATATACATGTCGGGTTGGATCTTTGGTAAAATATATCTATCTATCTATATATATCTATCTCTCTCTCTCTCTCTCTCTCTCTCTCTCTCTCTCTCTCTCTCTCTCTCTCTCTCTCTCTCTCTCTCTCTCTCTCTCTCTCTCTCTCTCTCTCTCTCTCTCTCTCTCTCTCTCTCTCTCTCTCTCTCTCTCTCTCGGCTTTATCTTGGGATGATATTGTGATTTTTGCTAGGATGGTAAAAGATATCATATCGGTGGTAAATCTGAAAAAGACTAAGATATTGGTATTTGGAGTGAGATCACCCAATTTTCAGTTTTACTATAATGAGCAAAGAATTGAAATTTGTGATACCTATAGGTATCTTGGTTTGATAGTTGATCATAACTATGGCTGGAATAAAACCGTGAGAGCATAGGACAAATGTTTGGCTTAAAGCCCCTTATGCAATGCAAAGGAAGTGTTGGAAGGCAAATATCACGCATTGGAAGTTAAAAAGATGCTTTATGATATGCTTGTGCGCTGTGTAATTCTATACCTGGATGTGAAGCATGGGGACCAGTACGTCACTTGACATGTGGAAGAGGGTAGAGAAAAACAAAAAAAAAAAAGTTT
This sequence comes from Isoetes taiwanensis, assembly GCA_021234155.1. Lineage (NCBI taxonomy): Eukaryota > Viridiplantae > Streptophyta > Lycopodiopsida > Isoetales > Isoetaceae > Isoetes > Isoetes taiwanensis. The sequence continues at coordinate 53,871 of JAJEKV010000884.1, read as the reverse complement.
ATGTTAGCGAGTTGGGTGTTAAAGTGCGCACTCGTATTCTATGATGTTGGTTGAAGCTAGTATGTGGTCAAGAAGCGTAAGCACTTTATTGCACTCTAAAATATCTGCTTAAAGTATATGAAATGGATGCACAAATGTTGCCTAAGCTTGCATTGATACAGAAAGTACTATGAAGGGTTGGTGTGCATATATTGACAAATGGCTCAGAAATGGGGATGTCATTAGATGAACCGCATGATGATAATAAACAGTTGAGAGAATGGATGGAAGGAAAAATATGCACTACTCTATGGTACAAAAGGAAAGTTTTACAGGACCATTATTAATCCTGAACTCCAAGTTGCACCACATTTGGGGAGCAAATGACTTATTTTAAGCGACAATTATTATGTAGACTACGCATTGAGTTCACATCATCCGGGGTGGAGGTGGGGCGATGGGGGGTAATTTCCCTAGAAGCGAGACGCACTTGTAAGGTTTGTGGCGGGGATGAAATAGAGGATGAAGAACATTTTGTATTGAAGTGTCCCGCATATCAAAAACTTGAGGCGTAAGAATAATATACCCGGGGTCTCAATCATGCTTTCTTCAAAGCTACCAATCGGAAAATATATGTAATTATTTGATAGATAGTCGGAAGGTGAGAGATAGTCGTTAAGAATTATAAGCAATTGTTAGAGTTATATGAAGATGAGGAGAGAGGGACAATGATGCTCTAATGGAGAGCTCATTGGATCAAATGGACAATGTATAACCAATTTTTGATGTCTTATAAACATGGTCTCCCTGATGGTCTTATCCTCCTCCTCCTCTCTCATCTCCCTCTCTCTCTCCCTCCTCCTCTCTCCTCTATCTCTCTCTCTCTCTCTCTCTCTCTCTCTCTCTCTCTCTCTCTCTCTCTCTCTCTCTCTCTCTCTCTCTCTCTCTCTCTATACACACAAGAGGAGTGTGGTAAGTATTTGTGTTTTATACAAATATTTGGGTCTTGTATTTAACAGGAATCATAGATGGAATGCATGCATCACACAACGAATTGATGGTGGACAAAGGGCTTTATATGCATTGCAGAGCATGTATAGGAGAACACGTCTTTGGTCATGGAATCTTAAGGTGAGACTCTTTCAGTTGCTTGTGCAGAGCGTAGTCTTATATGGATGTGAAATTTGGGGACCAAGTTTGCTGAATGCTTATGGGATGATATTGAGCAGGTTTTAAAAAAATTATTGAGACAGGAATTAGGAGTTCAAGCCCAAACACCTTACTCTATGATGTTAGCAGAATATTGTCTCATGCATTTGGAAGGGGAAGCGATCTTTAGATGCATTACGTATTTTAAGAAGGTGTTACTCCTGGATGACACTAGACCTACACGCAGGGCTTTGTTGGCCAACAAGGAGAATGGTTTGTTCGAAGATGTCAAGAAGTGGCTCAATAAATGGGATATACAATGGGATGAAGTGGTGTTAGTAAAATCTGATTTAAGACAATGGATATCCAGGAAGCAAAAACTCTTAGTCTAGCAGATCCTCGTTTCAACCTCTTCCCCTGCTTGCAAGAGAAAACAACATCCGCTTCTGAAGCAGCCTTAAAGTCATCGGCAGTAAGGTAATAATCGTCTCCATTAGCCTGTTGTAAATTAGCATGTCTCTTAGAATGATCAAAATTATATACTGTGGCATAAGTGTTATACGACGATCAAAATGATATGCCTATTTTATTAAGATTGTGTAAACATGGTAGTAAATCTTGGCAATCTGACAATTTGATACGTAAGGATTGAGAGAATTGTATAACTTGTCTATTGTTTCTTGAGAAACAATTCTTCAATGGCAAACAAGATGAGCTTTGTAATACCTTGGATGTTGTGACGTTCCAGGGAAATATACGCCATAAATACGTATATTTTCGGGTCCGTCACTATACAAATCTACCTTCATAGCCTTGTATACCATAGATTAGTGCATAGGGTGCATGGCTAAGTTATTCATATAACTTAGCAACCTTAGGTTAAGACCATTTTCCACGTCGCCACACGGAACCATCCTATTGGAGCCATGTGGCATAACATGTAAACCCATAACATGTAATATTTGGCCAAAAATAAATAGGAAATTTCGTGAAATAGTTAAGTAAGTAGGGAAAGTACCTTTAACTAATAACCCATAGTTATAATAAATTTACTCTTAAGAAAAGTAGCTACTAAATCTATGGAAGCACCTCTACTCCTTAGAAGTTCCCAAATAATAGCTTGAACCTCTCCTTTATCCTTGTAAGGCAAATTATAAGCTAATCTCCAAAGCTGCCATAAGAGTCCCAAAACGCAATTGTAGATCGGCAAATTATAAGCTAATAGAGGCAAGAGCTCCAAAGCTGCCATCAAGGAAGCCGCTCCGAGGACTAAACAAGAAGCTAGGAAGGTTGGAAGCACCACTTGTAATCAAAACCTTGAAGCACTCACGGGTATGGCTAAGCAAAATTCTTGAGGCTGTGGTATTAAAGAGTGGCTAAAATTCCCGCCTAAATGGATTTTTAGACCTTTTAGTCAAATTTTGTGGCTAAAGTTAACAAAGATCATTTTCAAGGAAAAATAATTTAGCCATTCCAAGAAGGAAAAAATTTGGACGCCTAGAGTTTAGCCAAGATTAGCCGATCATGGCATGCTAAATTTCCTCCAAGTTGATTCTGTTCATCCCGACCAATTCAAATAGCCATATTGAATCATCAAGGACCTCTTTAATTTAGGAGTTGCCATTAGCTATATCAATCATTCTTTGATGGATAATGAACGGAATCTTTAAGTTTTTAGGTTAAAGATTATGAAGAATGTTATGTAGTGAGCATTTTAAGGATTCTTTGCAGGTTGATCTTAAAGATAAGCACCAAATTAACTATTTGGATGCATTTGACCCTAATATAAATATAATTGTACTTTGAATCTTTGTTATTGTTCTGGAATGAAAGCATATTGAATCATTTGTCATGCACTTAGCCACTAACCAAGAAAATTTTGCCAATATAAGAATTTCAATATCATATAAATTTACATTTTAGTCAAGTGGGAAGATAACTAAAGGGTTTTATTTTATCAAATTCGAGGCAAAAATCTATGAACTTTTATTTTCAAGCTTTAAGCACAAACGTTAATTTGAATAGAAAACATTTGCCAAAATTTACCTCCCCGCTTTTTCCCCCGTGGGCTTAAGATCGCTTAGCCATTCAAGCCCTTCGCATAAAATCGCTTTCCTCTTGGAGGAGCAACGACTTATCACTTCAGGTGAATGATCGCAAGGCTCGTGGGAAATTGAGATCGTGATGGCGCCTCGCCACGAGGGTGAGGGAGCAAGTAGCAAGAGCAACCCTCGCAACAGAGCAATCCCAAAGAACGGAAGAGTAGATGAGGAGCAAGTAGCAAGAGCAACCTCGACAGTACGAGCAACCCCAATACCAGGAAGAGTAGGTGAGCAGCAAGCAGTAGGAGCAACCCCAACACCAGGAAGAGTAGGTGCGTAGCAAGCAGTAGGAGCAACCTCGGCACATGGGGGATTCACACAGAAGACCCGTATAAACCTAGTGAGTGTATGGAAGGGGTTTTCTCGACGCCAAGCTGTGACGTATACTAGGGGTTTAAATCCCCCTCTTACTGACATTCTAGTGTGTTTTGTCCACGGAAGGGGGTTTTTCCAACACTTTTGCGTACGTATATAGGGGTGTTTCTTCTCACCTTAAGCACGCAGGTGGCATATGCTCATGTGATAAAGGTGAACCCCCCGTGCCTCGGCAATACGAGCAACCCCAGCAGCAGGAATAGTAGCAAGGGGAGTGAGCCACCAATGCGGAAGAAAAGGAAGGAAGAGACGTAGGCAAGGGAGAAGCGAACAAAGAGGCGCGAAGCTAGGCATAGGGGAAGCATGGTTATCAGAGAACCACAGCCGGACGAACTGGAGGAGGATGAGCTTGAGGAGGAAAGACGACACCAACAAGAGGGGGGAGCAAGAGGCTAAAGAAGAAGAGGAAGAGGAGGCCGAAGAACAGACGGAGTCTATGCTTGGCAACCATATCCAATGTAGTCCAAGGAGGGCAAGATCAGCGAAGCTATCTAAAGTCAAGCAAAGATGTTGAGTACGAAAGAAGAAGGCAAAGATGCAAGATATCACCGGATGGATCCGACAGTAGCCAACCAGGGTCAAAAAACAAGCCTCCACCACCTCGACTCGATTCTCCGAAGAAGGTCCGCCATGGGCCAAATCTCCAATACAGTAGAGCTGCTCGGCATTGCCAACAGTGGACCAGTCTGATGATCCAGAAAGTCTCTTGTCGAGTGCCTACATCAAAGGTCTATGCAGGGAGTTCAAGATGGGCTATGCCTACCGAGCCACATCAACGAATACTCGAGTCTCTCACTGTAGCGCCAAAGCCGAGGAGGCCAAGATCTGCACCATTCATGCCAAGAGGATGACCATTATGCTCAAGAACATGAACTTGGCACGGAGGATTAGAAAAGATAAAATTTAGGAATCTTTGAATAACATTTTGAGCTTGTATGTATATATGTTCCTAGAATTAATGGTAGGACGAAAAGGGGAAGGAAAAAAAAAAATAAGTCAACTCGGGTCAAACCGCAGCGAAGGCCTCTCGTGGCGAACACGTTCTTCCACGACGGTGACTTGAGTCCCTTGATTTAGGGCAAAATTGACCCAAATTTTGTATTAAAAGATGTTAGAATGCTTAGAATTTATCTAAAAATGCAGTGTAACACTTAATTTTTGCTAAAAATATCAAAAAGTAGCCAAGATCAAGCCACTCTGGTCACTCCGCGCCAAAGGCCTCTGCATCGCGAACGCAGGCCCCTTCCGCGTGAAGTGATCCGAGTCACCTATATTTGTACTTTAAGATGTCTTTTTAGTATGAAATAAGTTGCTAGTTAGCTTAGGATTGACCCAAATAGGCATTTTAATGTTGCTAGTTAGCTTAGGATCGATCCAAATAGGCATTTTAGTGTCTTATAGTTCTTAAAATTGTTGACTTTTGGTAGAGACCGTGGCACTTCGGGGTCATTCGGCCCATGAGTTGCTAGTTAGCTTTAGGATTGAGGCAAATAGGCATTTTCGTGTTGCTAGTTAGCTTAGGATCGACCCAAATAGGCATTTTAGTGTCTTATAGTTCTTAAAATTGTTGACTTTTGGTAGAGACCAGGGCACTCGGGTCATTCCGCGCCAGAGGCCTATGCGTTGAGAACGCATGCATCATTGGCGCGAAGTGATCCGAGTCATATGATTTTGAGCTAAAATTTTGCAAAATTGCTTAGGAAAAGTTCTTAATGCACATTTGAGGCATCTGCCATGCATCCTAGTGTCTTATAATACCCCATTCTAGCTTTTCAATCCATCTGAACCTCATCTTAAAAAAATTCCCACAGTAGCGGGAATCAAACCTCCCACCCCCTCAAACCCCCCACCAACACACGTTATAGATGCACTACCATCCAACGATTAACGACTACACCAGCTTTAAGCAAGCTAGAGGACCTATCAGATGGTTGAATATCTTAGAATTATAGGTGATAACATCCATGATGGGATTGGGACGAAACTTCGAGTAGATTTTTTTGTCATTTCTTTTAACAAGAATGGACCCAAGAATGGAGCAAAGCTTCAAGGATTGGGAAGAAATATGTATGGAGGACTAAAACTATATACATTGTTGACAGATATCCAACATATTGGAACCTCTTCGCGAGCTTGATCACCTCGCTAAAGGATTCAATAATAGGATAACCATCGACCATGTATATGACGAGTACCTCCGACTCAATGAAGGGAAGCAATCTAATAAGTCCGGCCAACTTCTTAGATGGCATCAACTCAAAGGTGAGACTATTTCAAGAGGGCAATAATTAAGAAAGGGGAGATTCTAGAGTATAGATTATATCAAAAGCAAGAATAATTATTTAATTGCATAGTTTTTTATGTGTCCAAAGGAAATGTCATGCTGACTAAACTTGTGGCCATAGGATTTATGTAAGTAATTCTTTAACTTGTAACCTTGCACCTCCTAGATGGCAGACATCTTTAAGAACAAGACTCTTAAGTCTAAATCTAGGCCAGTAATTATGGCAAGGCCAAGTAATTAGCAGCACCAAAGGAACAAGAGTCAAGTTCGATATCAACCTTAAAGCGAGCAGCAGAGCATCTAAGACGGCACCAACTTATGTACATTGGCAAGTATGACCTCGTAAAAGGCATGGAATATTAAAGCCGACTAAGGCAATAATTGATTATCATAAGCAAGAGACGTTTATCCCAACACCAAAGGGCAAGTACCTTATAATTAAAGTTAAGAAAGTAATTTCAATCACACAACGCATGTCAGTGAAGCAATTACTTAAGTGCATCATGAGGAATGAGGTCGTACATACATAAGCTACAAGTCGTCGACCCTGACAACAAGAGTAAGAAGGAAGATACTACTTCGAAATAGTTGCCTCGTACCATGATATACCTCTGGATGGAAATTGAGAGCTTTTGCCCTATAGAGGCATAGAGTCTAAAATCACTCTTGCACCGCATGCAAAAGCCTACAAGAAATCTCTATAGAATGAGCACTTCGAAGCTAGCGTAGCTCAAGAAGGCCAGGAGTTGGATCGACTTGGGGATCCTTTACGGCCGATGGAAGTGTAAAGATGTATATCAACCATTGGCAGCTTAACAAGCAAACAACATAATAGATCAACCCCAAGATGCAAGATTCTTCTACAAAATCGACTTAAGATCAGGCAATCATCAAATAAGGATGAAGGGGGAAGATATTTATAAGACTCCTTCAGATTATGGTATGGGCACTATGACTTCACAATGAATGCATGCTCCAATCGACTTGTATGCACTTGAGGAACGACATCTTCGAAGATTTCTTGGATGAGTTCGTCATCAATTTTCTTCGATGACATTGTGATCTATAGCAAATCAATGGAAAAGCATGCAGCCATGGATATGCTATGTCGCCACTTATTGGCAAGCTTTTGAAGCATCAATTTGCAATGCCATCTCCACTTCGACCAGCGAATTCGGCAAGAAGATAGAAGAAGCCATCTCCTCTAGCATAGAGTTCAAGCACATATGGGCTATAATCTTTGCAAGAGCCCTTAAGGACGACATTAAGAAAAAGAGAAACCTTCAAACATTTTAAAAAGAAAGGTATCTTTAATATCAAGGAACAACTATGCGTACTTAAAGCATCAAGAGTAAGGAAAATCTTATATGACACGCATAATAGGCCTACTTCCGACCATGCAGAATCTATAATAGCTTACTTCAAGATTAGAAGTAGCTACCGCCTGCATGAAGAAGCATATAGTCAAGTATATCCAAGAATGTCAATCAAGAGACAAAGGCATAACAACTTCAATTCCGGAGTTTTGGAACCTTGCTGCCCCGACGCCAAGTGGGAAGTCATCAAAGATAGTTTTCATAGTGGCTTTCCAAGGACAACGAGGGAGCTTTGACTTTATGGGTGGTGGTGGTAGATAAGTTATCAAAAAAGACACATTCTTTACCGCGCACACATGCATAAATTTGATCTAGCCTTGTTGTCTACATAACGATTTTTTTTCAGTTGCACCCGAATGCCCCGGGCCCATCATCACCAATAGAGATCCAAAGTTCTTTTGGCGCCTTTTAGCAAGACTTCCTCAATACGATCTACACCAACTTGTGGATAAATTTTGTTTTTCATTCGCAGTCAAATGGGCAAATGTAGTGAACCAACAAAATTGAGGACATGTTGAGAAACTATATTGGAACAAGCAACCCAGATGGGTTGATTACATCCACCTAGTCGAGTTGCGTACAATAATAATGAAGCAAGAGTCATCAAGATGTCTCCCCCATGATCCGATTCATATTATGCTTTGACCCCGCTTATGTGGGCATAATCTAGGCCCAAGGTGGAAGTTTCTCAACAACGACGGCCAGATATCAAAGACTTTTGTGGTAGAAGTAACGAGTATCTTCAAATAGCATGGGCACATCAGAAGAGTCTAGCAGATAGACATAAAACTCCTCGAGAGTTTGTTTTGTTGTGGGAGATAAAATTTGTCTCAAGTAAAGGTCAAGCAAGTGAAGCTTCGCATCGGCAATTGTAAGAAGCTTGCTTCTAGGTGAGCAGGACCCTTCAAGATTTTGGAGCGAGTAGGGAGCCAGACCTACAAGCTCGACTTGCCTGCACATCTTAAAGTCCACAAGGTCTTCCATGTGAGCCTGTTGAAGAGGCACACCCCAAACTCAGAGAAGGTTTTGGAAATCCCAACTTTGTTGGCGATGACGAAGGAACAAATTGAAATAGTGCCCGAGCTAATCCTGGACAAGGCATTCAAGAAGATGATAAGGTCTCAATTCCTCCAATAATTGGTCAAGTGGAAGCACTTACCCGTGAAAGACACAACTTGGCTATTGAAACAGGATCTAGAGAAGCAATACCCGGACTTTATGAAGGAGTTCGACGGCCGAGTCATCTCTGAGCTGGTCGACGCCGACTTGCGGGGTGCTTAGCTAAGTTATATGTCTTAGTATAGCTCTAGTAAAGCATATGCATTCGGGCTAGTAGAGTGCATATGCCAAAGTCTTGGAAGTGTAGGCGATGAGATACGCCTAAAGGCATTCTCTAGGCAAGATTAATTGAAGAGTGCGCATGACCGTGAGGGTCATGTGAGAGGAAGAGCGCATGGTGGGATGATAAGATAAGCTCTAAAGGCATTCTCTAGGCCACCACGCACTAAAGAGCGCATGACCGGAGGGTCATGTGAGAGGAAGAGTGGCATGGTGGGCGATGATGAGACCATCATTCGATGATCTCTATGCCACGATGTAGGGCACCAAGACCTAACCATAGAGGGGTCATTGTGACGTCCCCTACTCATATCTGGTGCACTCAACGATACAAACAGGAGTTCATCCCCCATACCAGCTCCATACATCGATACGTGGCCTCCCGCTGTCACGCTGCAACCTTGATGAGCTCCGGTGGGAAGAATGAAGGGGTCATTTTATCCCGGCCTCCCTCTGGGGCCTACCTAGTCGAGGCGTAAACGCATACATGTCGGTATATAACATCACATAACCATCTCGAGGGATGCTCATCACATATCTGTGATAGACAAAAGATCGGCATATCACATATGGGGAATTCTATCCAAGGCTCCGAGACTCAAGGAAGTGACTGGCGGCTTGGGTCTCCGAAAGTTCATTGCAAACGTAATTCATGACAATGGATTTGGTCGGCATAAGAACATGGCTTAGGTAGTCCACTCCATCCGCCCCTCTCCTGCGGCACACTTTTGCAAAGTAGGTTGAAAAGTGTTGGGACCCTGAATCAGCAGCCCACGGATGCATAGCCAAAGGGGCTATTCCCCGGGTTACATCTCCAGCTCCGGTGGGGCCGTGTAGGGATCAGTCCCTCCAGAGATCTACATGCGTGCTCAAGGTGACTAGAGGGCCACTGCCCTTATTCGACTTGAACCCAATGGAGAGTGACGCATCACTCCATGGGTGTCGAGCCCATGCCTTGCCCACACTCAGTGGCAAGCCATTAGACCTAGTCCACAAGGATCCCCTAGAGACTTTACACACCAGGGGGATCGTTCAAGAGTCAGAACACGAACCTCTTTATAAGCCAGTCTGGCCCCTTCACCCACAACCAGGTGTGGCTCTTGTGCCACGGGCGCCTAATTCTACATAGTAGGCTAAAGAGGCTAGCTATGAGCATCAACCGCTAGGCCTTAGGGTCTCTACCCCCCTTCCCAATACAATGAGTTCACCGAAATACATCATCCATATACATCACAGAAGAACTAAAGAACTAGATCTAATCTATATCATAGAGTTAGGTTCTTTGGTTAGAGCTTGATGTCTGGGGATCTAAATGGCTGCTATGGGCAATTTAATGGGTCGAACCCACCGATTTAATGACCGGAAGATGGTTTAGGCTATTAAATTGACTAAATACCGATCCTTGGCTCGCCCTCCTCCTAACTCGCCCCGAACCACGTCGACCATCCCCGGCAAGCAAAAATGAACCGCTAGAAGATGGAGCTTAGAAAGGGAAACTAATGAGTCAAATCGCCGACATTGAAATGTGCACATTAATAAATGTGACATTACCTTGGGAGGCTTCCTCGCTTTGACTCTCAAGCAAGCAAAAATGAGCCCCTAAAACCCTATGGGACGAAAATGGCAAAGTTTAGGGTTTCCTTTACTCCACTAAATAGACAAGTGGTTAGGGCTAGGGTTTCCAATTATCCCTTTAAGCATGTGGGATAATTGGTTGTGGCCCACTTGCCTTAAATGACTAGGTGGCATAAAGTGTCCACATGGGAAAATGTGTACCTAGATAAATGTGCACATTGGTAAATGTGCACATTAATAAATGCACACCTTGCGTTGCCCCCCCCAGGGTGCTCCCTCGCCACTGCTTCTGCCGGCCTTCTCAAGAAGGATCATTATGGTTTAATCGATGGTGACGACTCGTTTGGGCAAATAGTTACTTGAAGCTATTATCGGGACCATATAATCGTCTTTGAACGCCACCAGTCATGGTGAGGTATATGATACGATTCATGTATATTTGGGAAGTTGTAACAACACAGAATCATAGAACCATAATGAAATAATAGAACACTGGACTAAAGTAACTTTATTCATGCACAAGCGATATGGCAGCACCATTAACCACCCAACCGGATCCACTAGGTTATGGCAAAACACAAGTGCTCTATGGCAAATACAAAGCTCTGGCATCTAGCTTATTGACCTTCCAGACTAATCTAGCTACTCCAAGTAGCCTCACATCAGAAAAACAATTTCAGATCTGTGAAGTCGCTATGGCAGTGTTCTGTGATACCTTGTCACGTTTTTGGCCATTACTCCCTCATACGAATGAACTACAGAATGTGCCAAATTAATTCGGAAACTAGACTTCGAGCCGGTTCCAACAAGCTAAAGGACGCCTCAATCGGACCTCTGGTTGCCGAGATATGTCCAACTGAAGTTTAGGTTCTATTTATAGATCTCTCTGCGACTTTAACCCTTTTTAGCCGACAGTTGCCTTTTTTTATCAAAATATCTCCTTGCCTTTAATTAGATTATATGACTTATCATATGGATATTATCTATGGCCTTTTTCTCAACCATTAATCATTCCAATGATTGCCTCGACCCCTTCCATAAATATCAATGGTTCTTCACATCCACATGCTATGTTATCCTATGCCCCTTCTTTATATACACTTTGGGAAACATTAGGATTAACATTCACATAATATTTGCCATAATTATTTGCCATATTCCAATAACCCATTCGCCGTGGACCACTCTCCCATGCTTGCTCCATATCAATCCATCCCTTCTCAAGATAGATCGTCCGCGATTGTCCAAGTACGCTCCAATTTGGTCCATCCCTTCTCAAGAAGGATCACCCCGCGATCATCTAAGATACGCTCCATTTCAATCCATCCCTTCTCAAGATGGATCTTCCATGGTCATCACTAGTCTGAAAGTTTTATAATCCCTGCAAAACTCCAGAAGTAGTTACGGATATCCGCGTACTTCCATAGTACGATATATCCCTTGTACCTCCGTGGTACATTATTATCTTTCGTACCTCCGCGGTACTACTTGATTGTATCGCCACCACAATACAGTGTATCTCCAAGATACAGATGTAACTTTTGTCAAGCCAATTGTGTTGCAACCACAACTACCACTCTTCAAAAATATACATCTTATGCTCTCTTGTTCAAGCTGATTGTGCTGCAGACACAATCACTAGTCTACCAAGAGGCATTCCCTATCTAGTATACCATGTTCAGGCCGGCTACGTTGCAATCGTAGTCACTAATCTACCATGGGTATATACAACAAAAGTATCTATCCTTTATTCCAAATAAAGAAATTCAACTTAGGAACTTTACCCATAGGCCTATGCCATAGAAAACAATTTGAGATTCCAAATCCAAATTTTGCGTCCATATCCCTGATAGCTTGTATGTAAAGTGTCCTCCCCAATGCTTAACACTAAATAAACCTGCAAATAAGGTCAAGTGTTAATATAGATGACTTCCCAAGTCAAATATTTATATAAATGACCCCACGACCAATTACTCTCTCCGGATCACCACGATCCGACTCCAATCCCAAGGCGGGATGCTTTTAAGGTTCTCCATACTCGAGCTTAAAGGTTGGAATTTACCGCTGTGCTCAAATGACCAAGATGAACTTCTAGAGATGACAAGAGGTTATGGCGGGTAGTTTGGCTATTATGACAAAGCAGAGCTCAATGTTTTGCAACAGTGGTTTACTTGTCCCCATGACAAGCCATTTGTCTCCATGACGACTCATCTCCACGATAAACTACTTGTCTCCATGACAAGCTTTTCCATGACAATCTAGCAGTCACCCTTATTATTCCATAATCCCCAAAGGATCATAGAAGTTTCCCCAATAATTTGAACTCATTGACAACAAGTCGGTCCATATACATTGAGCATTCTCCACGAAAGCACCGAGTTTTCTTTTCTATGCTACTGATGCTCCAGCTTCTCTTGCAACAATAGTCGCCAAATCCACCTCAGTTCCACTAACCGCTCTAATATTGAAACCATGTGATTTCCCTTCATGCATAAAAGCTTTTACTCCATTAAGATAATCCAAATCTGTTCTTGGGAACCCCAAAATGATAATCTCCTCTTCATTCCATTGCCATGCTCCAGCAAAATAAGAACTAATAGTAGTTATTGCGGCACATACAAGAACGATAATCTTTAAGGCCCTCTGGGAAATCCCTAGCTCCATCGTTTCTGACTTCTTTAATTCCTATCACGGATTAGTGAGTCCAAATTCCACTGGTGATCCCATTGCCCATGGTTCCCAAAAGAATCGCAAACCTCCGCTCTGATACCACTTGATACGATTCATGTATATTTGGGAAGTTGTAACAACACAGAATCATAGAACCATAATGAAATAATAGAAGACTGGACTAAAGAAACTAACTTTATTCATGCACAAGCGATATGGCAGCACCATTAACCACCCAACCGGATCCACTGGGTTATGGCAAAACACAAGTGCTCTATGGCAAATACAAAGCTCTGGCATCTAGCTTATTGACCTTCCAGACTAATCTAGCTACTTCAAGTAGCCTCACATCATAAAAACAATTTCAGATCTGTGAAGTCGCTATGGCAGTGATCTGTGACCCCTTGTCACATTTTTGGCCATTACTCTCTCATACGGATGAATTACGGAACGTGCCACCCCAATTCGAAAACTAGACTCTAAGCCGGTTCGAACAAGCTAAAGGTCGTCTCAATCGGACCTCGGTTGCCGAGATATGTCCAACTGAAGTTTAGGTTCTATTTATAGATCTCTCTGCAACTTTAACCTTTTTTAGCCGACAGTTGCCTTTTTTTATCAAAATATCTCCTTGCCTTTAATTACATTATATGACTTATCATATGGATATTATCTATGGCCTTTTTCTCAACCATCAATCATTCCAATGATAGTGCCTCGACCCCTTCCATAAATATCAATGGTTCTTCACACCCACACGCTATGTTATCCTATGCCCCTTCTTTATATACACTTTGGGAAACATTAAGATTAACATTCACATAATATTTGCCATAATTATTTGCCATATTCCAATAACCCATTTGCCGTGGACCACTTCCCCCGTGCTTGCTCCATATCAGTATGAGTGATCACGCGCGATGATGGGATCGTGAGACGTTCCCTAGCTTAAACCCTCAGGGACATGAGGCACTGCAGGTGTACTCGATCAAAGGGATCGTGTACAAGGTAGCACCCGATCATGGGCAATGATAGGATCATCTTAGATGGTCCTTAAGCTCAAATCCGTATTGTGCCATAATCGAGTGCAAGGTAGTAGGGTAACCTTGAGCTAGTAGTTCGGCTCAAGGAGGTAATTAGGAGGGTGGTCCCCTAAAACCACAAACTTATTAACTTATATAACGTAATGTGCTACTTGTGCAGGCCAGTGAAGGGAAGCATGGAGGAGGGAGCACATTACGAGAAGACATGAGTCATAGATTTCAGACTTAACTATGAACTCCTAAATTTGTTGTAATAATATTATCTAACTAAATATAAGATTACTAGAAAAAAAATTGGAATTATCTACGTATATTGGAATGCTTTTTCCAAGTCTTTTTTTTTCCCGAGTACCCAGATTTTTTCCTTAACGCCTCGAACTCTCCTCGCCCAGGAGAGGCCGTAGTTTGGAGAAGGAGGAGAGTCGACAGCCGGAGGTGAATAAGGAAGGGGAGAAATTTATGGGTGCGATTTGAAGCTTTTACTTCCCTGAACAGGTATTAATTTCTGCATTGAAGCAGAGTTCCATCATCCCAGCGAGCCTTTGCAGCCACAATCCGAATTACTTCTCAAGCTCCGGGGGTGTGTATTTGGCCCCCCGATTTCCCTGCTTCTGTTCAAATTCTTTTTGCCATGTTTTTCGAACCAAGCATCTCCGGAATTGACTATGGCTAAACGTTACTTGCATTGTGGAATTTTTCTTCAGCAAGATCTTTGATCATGTTGGATTTGCACGAAACATGTCGGATTTGAATCTTACATTAACGGCTCGAATTATAAAATGAGCTTTTTTGAAAAACAGTTAGAGCGCGAAATAGTGCCAAGAAAATGCTGCGAAATCCAAAAGGGACGATTAATCCATGTCAAGGTACACGGTGGGCAAGTACCTGACCAGATTTGGGTCTTCATATATATTCGCATTTGATCCATAGCCTTTCCTAGAATTATTGACTTTCTTTGTTTTTTTTACGGTGCTTTGCCATTCAAAAGTCTCCCGACAAACCCAAATCTCCTTTCGTGGTTTTTGCATATTGGAGCCGCTTCAAAGCCAAAGCCAATGTGGAAAGAAGGGTCAAAAAGTAATGGTAAATCTTTCACGAGTTTAAGACTAGACATGATGCGCCAGGGTTCCCCTCCTTCTCCTTTCGTGATGAAATACCACACCGCAAATTTTATGATGCAAAGATTGAGAAGGGATGTGCTTAGAAGCAAAGTCGAAGCGCGAGCCGATTAAATTGGCGATAAATGGGTTCAACGCCTCGATTTGAAGCCCGAAATAGAAAAAAACCGACCTACATGGTGAGAAATTTCAAGTCCACTTATATCCAAATAAGCCCGAAGTGGGGACTACCGTATATGCTTTTAAGTCCGCAGAACTAGGACGGAAGCCCCTTTGGGGCTTAATGAATCGCCGCCGCTGGGAAAAGGGTAAGAACTTTGCCGCAAATCGCAACAAAACGAGATTTCGCGCCTCAATTATAAGAACTCCGCCCTTTGAGAGGGCACTAAGGGGCAAAAGGGCGCCGGGAATTTATTTTTCCGAAGCATCATGGACGATGGTGATAGATCCCAACAAAGGCAAGCACTTATTTCTCTTCCTTCCGCCTTCCGTCTTGGACCTCGGATAAGATTCAATAAGGGCGCAGACCAAATGCAGTTTCAGAAGGTCGCACACAGCTCCTAAATAATAATGTAGAAAATTCTGTAGAAGATCATATGTGCAACCTTGAATTTCTTCGTTCTCTGGAATCATCTTCTCTTGCTTTTAACCAGACTATTGTGGGTCTGGTCTGTTTTCTTTACTTCAAGAACAGATAGAGCTATCTGGATCTACAGAATGTTCTGCTAAACAGAAAACATGATCCTTGCTTGCCAACAAACTGTAAGAGAGGCTTCCTGTTCAACAATTCCATGGCGATTTGTGGCACGGGCTGTAGAGACCCTTCTTGAAACACAGTACAACCACAGCTCAAACTGAACAAAGGGATGATTGCCTCTTAGCCACAATGGTTCTAACTCCCTTGGTCAAAAACATTCCAGAAATCATCGGAACAAGCCAGGCTGTTTTGTGTGCTCATGTTACAAAATAAGCAAGCCCAAGCCAGTGGAACGGTAAAATCAAACTGTTTTATGTGCTTAAGGCACAAGCTAAACAAGCCCAAGCCGATGGGACTGTGATTTCTGGCCTCTGTTTTGGGGCATGGAAATTAAGTCTATGGGCATCTCGAATGCTTCTTATTATATTTTTTGTTGTTGATAAAACAGGAGAGCTGTTGGATTTGAAGAAAACGTCTTTAAAAGTCAGTCTTTAATTGTCAGAATTAGAGCTCATCGGCCCCTTTGTTAACATATACTGTCTGCTAAATACATTTGGGCATTTCAAACTTCGGAAGGTCTCCTTTCTTTCATGTGTTGTTTGAGATATGCTTGGGGCCTTTACAACTTCGAAAACCCCGCACTCGAATCCAATCCCGGATTTTTGTTGGGTATTTTATTGATGGATTAAAATCAAATGCATTTGTTTTATGAGAGATAAAATTGTTGCTGTTTCGTCCATGCAGAGCCACGATAATATTTTAATTAGCAATCCATGTGCCATTTGTTTCATGGAAACCTCGATTCTATAGAATCATATTCTATTCTTTGCTTGAAATCAATGTCGCTTTGCATTATACAAGAGGGATTATAAGAGCTATGCGATGCATTTTTACTTTTCGGCCGAAAGACAAGATAGCGAAGATGATTCCAAGCTCGTGGCTTAAAACTATCCGAGCATTTCAGTCCCTCGCCTAAACAAGGTAAACGTTATCTTGAAAGGTAATTTAAAGCTTCGTTTAGAACCCTAGTTTAGGTGTTTAACTAGCAGGAATCACACAGGAATCAATAGCTAAGTCCCGACAAAACCAACTACACATGCCATAGCTCCAAGCTTTAGGGCCGGAGATATGCTTGCATACATCTTATCTTCTTTTCTCCGTGATAAATATCATACTTTTTGAAAGCCTTTTGAATGCATGCAGCAGTGAAAGTTCTTGCCCCGCTTGAAGATTTTCTACCAAGAAGAGATGTGAAAACTTCGAGGAAAGAGTTTTCCCAGAACAGTGGCAAAAGCTCCCAAGAACATGATGCTAGAAGAAGAGGTGCAACTTTGAGCTCGAATTTGGGAATGTAAGCACAAGGACTAAAACTAGAAAACAGAGGTTCAAGAAGATTGGAGAAATAGAGGTAAAAAAAGAGGGTCTCCAAAAAAAACAGGGGATTTTTCTCTGATTATGGGATTTTTCTCTGATTTTCTCAGCACTGTTACATATATAATTTTGGATAGACTTAGGTTGACTCTCACCCACTTTTAACCAGCAAAAATTAACCACAGTCAAGTCTATCCAATCGAAATTGCAACATAGCTTTCTATGTTGACTAATGTTAACAAAGTTTATCCATTGGTAAGATAGCACAATTGTGGACTTAATATAGATTCAAAACCCCAACACCATGGTTCTTAGCGATCACCAGATTAGAAAGCAGCGAAACACCAGATTAAAAAGGATTAAAAAGCAGTGAAACAATATATTTGAGCAATTACACGGATTGGATTATGCAAGGATTTTGAACTAGTTATAAATAGCAAAATAGCACTATAAGAAGTGAAATGATATTGACTATTTGAGGATTTGCCTATGCAACATTTATATGCATAACTAGAACAAATCGTCAAATTCCAAGTTATTTCAAGCAGTGGCTATTTCCCACACTAGCCACCATAACACACATGAGGCATTTACGTCAGGCATTGCTCTCTAATGTTGCCTTAAATAGCTATTTCCCACACTAGCCTCTACACAAGAGCCATTTATGTCAAGCATCACTGAGCATCCAGATGCAGACTCCGTTGCTTTTGCATGTGCATTTCAGACCAATTTTAGCAATCGCCAAAAGTTAACTGGAGGCAAACTCTGTTGATCCTCTCATCCTCACTCAACCATGTACTATAAGAATGATTTCGAAGGAGGTACCTAAGGTCTAAATTTTGAACAAAATGCAAAGCCGCAATCCGGTGAATGGATATAGTAATAATCGAATGTTATATTAAGTAAACATGTGTTAGCACATTATAAATGCTTCTATAAATCGATAGGCTAGGCCATACATTTTTTTTTAATGCCGACCTTCGCTTTAATATACTTCATGACTAGTTAAATTATAGGATTAAATATATTTGGACTTCACTCCTAGAGTGCACAAGGCGCTGGCTCCGCCAGCGCTAAATTCTTGTATGTGTATACTTTTATAATAATAGTTGTTATAGCTATATAATTTTGTATAACTTATAAATACAAAGAAATTTTGCGCCAAGGCCGGCCATGACACTTCTCTTTTCAAAGCGTGCGGTTGGACCCCGCTAACGCCCAACATTCTCTTACGCAATGGCCAAGTGATTCTAGATTGATGTGAAGCAAATTCGTAAGATCTACATTCTAACTCTAATTTAGAAATTACAAAGTACAATATTTAGTTTAGTCTTTTAAAAAGTTGGTCAATACTTTTTTTGTTATTGAAGGTTCATGTGTTCACGGACATCAAACATCAAGTAGAATTATCAATTTACTGGTGAAGATGCCTCATCATCACTAGAATGATATTTTTCGCGAATAATATAAATTACTTAAATAAATCCAAAAGGAACTCCAATACGACATCTCTCGGACACAAAGGGTGGAGTTACCAAAGGCCATCCACTATCCATAAAATCATCTAGATTTAGCTCAATAATGTAGTCTTTTTCATCCATTGCCATTTTACGCAAATCAAAATATGATTGCAAATCAACTCAAATGTTAATACAATTTCATACAACGATAGAATCCACATACGCGTGCCGCGGGATTAAGGATGAAAGAAAAATGCTAGTTTCATATTAAACAATCCAAGCTTTAGCAATGTAACAAAATGGGAGAATATTTACCTTGTATGCAATTAGTGAAGCGTAAGAGAATTTCACAATAGCTCTTCAAGTGCTCTCAATACGCGAGACAAGAAGAAGGCCTTCTATTTATAAGATGGAGTTTTGTTGGATGATCGACACACATGACTAATCTAGGGCTATATTTATGCCAAGTGCCTATATTACAACTTCGCATGTAATTATTAATATCATTCGATATATATTTCATATCCATAAATATCTAAAATGGATATCATTAAGATTCCGGTAAAAGCATATATACCACTTTTGGAACCCCAAAGACCTACACTACTTTTAAAACCCGTACTTTTTTTTCTTTCCATTAAAATCAATCGAAAATTTTTGAATTGAAGGTCAATAACATGTCAATCTATAGTGTTAGAGGATAACAATACTATTAGAGACTAATATAAATGGATTAACTCTCAAACTTATTATTTATTGCAAATTTATGCAAGTTCCGCACACGTAACTTTTTCTGGGTAGTTTGCCAAAAAGTACATTTAGATGGTACACCCATGCTTTCACCGCTCTATATATATTGGGATTGACAAAAATTTGCCAATGGTCAGAATATATGCAAAGGCTCACATGGCCAATTACAGAGCATAATCCAAAAATCAAAGTGTGTCTTTTTTGCTTACTTGTATCATTCTATGGCCAAGGCTGATCAAAAATTGAGCATATCCATGATCATTGAGCATAGAACCTATTTAAGTATATCCGGATCTTATGGACTAGACGCGGCCTGTGATGCATTAGAAAATGATGGATTCGGTGTCTCAATATATGTGTAGGCTATCTAAATCAATCAAACAAGCAAGCACCATAACCATTTTGGCATGTCTCCATATGCGGCTACATATCCTGGTCATAAACCTAAAAGGAAACCGACCATAATTTTGCCAAACGCATGCATCCATTTATCATGGAAACAGATAGATCATGATGGCGGAAATTTTGGCGCTAAAGCCATGTTGCCAAAAGCTTTATATGCTGGTTGGACCATAAAAATTCTTCACAAAGGCAACAAAGGCATTTTAGAGAACCAATCAAATGAAATGCTTTTTCTATCTTCGGCTTCCAAAGACCACATCGTAAGCATATGAGAAAAAATAGACCTAAGTGAAATTATATAGTTGAACGAATTTAATTCTTTCACAAAGTCCAAAAGCCACAAACTTTTTTGCACATGTCAAATTTATTCTTTGATAGTCCTTGATAAATCGCAAAAACGAAGGGTATTAACGGCCGCCAATAAATCTAAAGTGCAACACATGTCGTCTTTTGATAATTCACAATAAATGCAAAGCCGTATTAATGGCAAAGCGTGTAAATGCAAAAATGATATAATAAATTAATGGCCGCAATAAATGCAAAGTGCACACGTACGTCGTGCTTTGATAATTCGCAATAAATTCAAAGCGCATTAATGGCCGCATAATAAATGCAAAGGGTATTAATGGCCGCCATAATAAATGCAAAGTGCACAAATCGCCATAAATCGATGAATGCAACGTGGTTGGCACAATAAATGCAAAAGGTATTAATGGCCAAATAAATGCAAAAGTGCACACACGTAGTGCTTTTGATAATTAATAATAAATTAAAGCTTTGATGGCCACAATAAATGCAAAAGCAGTATTAATGGCCGCGAATAAATGCAAAGGTATTAATGGCTGCGATAAATAAAAGCCGCAATACATGTAGATTTGATAATTTATAATAAATTCAAAGCCGCATTAAAACGCAATAAATGCAAAATTAATTTAAATGCAAAAGGTATTAATGGTATCTAATAAATGCAAAAGTTGTATGTCATGCTTTGATAATTTAATAAATTCAAAGCCGTATTAATGGCTAAAATGCAAAGGGTATTAATGGTTGCAATAAATACAAAATCGCCATAATTGCGATGAATGCAACGTGTCATTCTATGGTAATTTGTAAGGAAGAAATTACACTAGAACAGAAAAATGTAACTGCTTTATATAGGAAGGATAGCCTATACATAATAAGTAATTAATGAAAAGTTGATCTTTTTAAAAGAGTTAAGTTCCTATATTCTTATTGTGAGTTTTGCAGGGCTAATGCAGGTTCGTCACCTTAGCGTAATGCTGAGGACATCATTATTCTAAGGGGAGAATGATGGCGTTCGGGAAAATATAAGCCATAAATAACACGATATTTCCTGTCCGCTCACTATATAAGTCTACCTTCATAGCCTTGTATACCATAAATTAGTGGCATAGGGCGCATGGCTAAGTTATTCATATAACTTAGCAACCTTAGGTTAAGACCATTTTCCACGTCGCCACACGGAACCACCCTATTGGAGCCATGTGGCATAACATGCAAACCCTAACCTATAAAGCCTAAACCCTAACCCTAGGCCTCCTTTCTGGCTCCAACCGTCCGGGAACCTTCTTCGCACTCGAAACTCCGTTTCGAGAACCGTTTGCTATGGCATAGCCTAGCACAGCAGCCCCCGGAGCGTGAGCGCATTAGTAGGAGTGGGAGCTACCTCGAATACCTCGAAGATCATGGAGATGCCAGGAGCAAGAGGGAGTTCTTTGGGAGCAGGTATTTTGTCATAGAGTTCTTGGTAGATCATCTGGAAGTTAGGATTCCAGATGAGTTAGCATCTCATGTCTCTAGTAGAGCCATTCTAGAGCCCTCAATTTAGATCTTGAACCCTAATCAATGAACCCTAACTATAAGTTAGATACATATGATTAGGTTTAGATATTTATTCTCATTATTATGATGTTACGTTATATGTGATGTTGGTTGATCATGTTTGCTCCTCTTGTATTGGGAAGGGGGGTAGAGACCTCGTAGCCATTACTTAGTGATGCTCCTAGTTTAGACCCTTTAGTTCCTATTATTATTATGCGGCACGTGCATAGGAACCCACTTAGGACTCTGGGGGCTATGATATGACTTCGACACTACATAACGGGGGCTAAAGGCAAGGCGGAGGGGAGGGGTCCCTGGCGAGCCACGACTTCTTGGGGACCCCATGGCGGACTAGGCTTATGGGCGTCACCGAGTGGGCCAGGGCATGGGTCCCTGCACCTCCCGGGGCAATGGTATCAGCCACGCCTCTCAAGAGTTGCGGTGGCGGCACTGCCTTTGTTTTGGGGGGTCATCGGGGGCGAATCGTGTGTCGCCACGATTCTCTAGCTGCAGAGAACCCTAGACCCCGGGAAGGGAGATGCAACCCTTCCTCGCCTCGATGGGCCAGGGAGATGCAACCCGGAGGTAGTCTCGATGGGTGTTACCATGATGGATTAGCGTGTCCCAGGCTAGAGTCATGTCGAGCCCGATCTAGCCCATGCAAAGTAGTATGCACTGGAGGGGCGGATGGAGTGGTCAACCCTAGCCATTGTCTATAGCCCCCGCCATTGTTATGACTTCGGTATGCTCTATCTTGAGGCCCAGTAGTCGGTCTACCTCCCCATGAGTCCCAGCCTTGGGTAGGAGCTCTCATGTTTTACTGACATGTGTTTATCTCTATTGTATCTATGGATGTATGGATCGCTACCCCCTTCGAGGTAGTTCGATGTATTGTTATTGCTAGTTACGATATTGTTTATGCTTACGTGATAGGAGCCCATAGGGAAGAGCATGCAAGACACCTTCTATCCCTTCCACTAGGGATACCCTAGAGTCACGGGATAGGCGAAGGGGTTTGTGGTCGAGAAGGACCAGGATGGGGATTTCCTTTATGTCTGACGGCCGTAAATTTTGTAAGGAGCGGCGTGCAGATGTTATGAGCATTGCCGGTTTACAAAATGTGGCAATTCAATAGCTTTGTCCAAAGAAGAACACGTTCATGAACTTGTTATTAGATGTGGATTAGAAGGAAATAGATGGGACCACGCAGCGACCCCTCCCGGTGTCTCCCTCTTTCTAGTGCACTCATTGAAGGCAGTAGCTGGTATCTGGCAAAGTCCCGGTAACTTTGTGTCTGCGTGCTCTCCACGTTTCCATGAGGAAGATAAGGTCCATATCTGCGGCCAACTAAGTTGAGAGCTATCTCTTCTCGCCATGGGGAGCCTTGACAATTCTAGGAGACCATGCAGAGGCACAATTCCTATTTGCTATTAGAAGCTACGATTGCTGATTTAGTAAAGATTGCACAAGGAGGGCCGGTAGAGGTGGAGGAAGCATGCGGTGTGGGGGAAAAGCTTGGCGGTCTTGGAGGAGGTGGAGGTGGATGAGGCATGGCCTTGAATAGTGGCGCTGTGAGGCAACATGGGAAGGGTGTGCGCTTTTGGTGGGTGTAGCAGTGGCATAGGATGGAGTGGGACTTGGCGGCAGGGCTGAGGGTTCTGCGGCACTGCGGCCGGCATTTAATGGCCAGAAGATTTGCATCTTCCCCCGGATCAGTTCTGCAGCTCCTCCTTGTTTTTGAATGCTCTTGACCTTGTCTAGCTTCGTTTCCTATGGTCTTCACCTTTGCGGCCCGGTCGGCTCTCGGTCAATGTATGCGAGGATGTCCCCGCCGGATATGTCTTTCACGATCACGAGAATGGATGCTTGCTCTTGTACATCCCTGACCATAAATATAGCTACCCCCGGGCAATTAGGACGCTGGGCTCCACAGGGGCTTGCTCTGACAATGTGTATGGGCATATGGAACGTCATCCAAGCAAGGATCTACGTCTGTAGTTGGTGGATGAGGTTTTCTCCTGCCTCCTCTACCAGGCCGTGCACTATCAGATTGTGGCCCCTTCATCTCTGCTCTTTGAGCTCTCTGATGGTCGGATCAATGCTGGCTACCACGGTAGGTGCTGCTTGCGACTGGCGTGGCGTTGGATGTGGCCTGCGCTGGGGCGTTGCATGAATCCTACAACGTTGAAGCCAATAACTGCCTAATAGCTTAGCAACCATTGTGTATAATATGGTTTTTAACCTTTACCAGATCCTAGTTTGTTCTCGCTCGGGTTTTATCCATGTGTTTGCGGTGAATACTTAGATAATGCAATGAAAAATATAATTAAGAAGGGTCACTTATTTAGGGCATGTTAACGAAATGCTCTCTGCGAAGACAGAATGCTTCGCCATAGCCAAGTCCGGCTGCAAAAGCAACATAAACGTGAATACCGACACTGCCCATTAAAGCATGGCTGCGGCCAACGCCATTGCCAGAGTTTGGAAACGAACCCGAGCCTTTTCTTCCTCTACATCCCCACCTCCTCAGAAGGGCAATCAAAGGCCTGGACTACATGCCAGCGTAATCCATCACATTCTTAAAATTCTTCAACAATGCAGGGGGCAATCTATTCCGAATTTGAACGTTATCAGAGATGTATTGGCCACTCAACGCCGATCCCTCAATGCCAATATTGTGGGCAGAGTGCTTCAGAGCTTGGACATCAGGGACGTGGATGCAGCAAAGCTCTTTTTCAAATGGGCAAATGTCCAAGCAGGTTTTAGACACGATATTTTTAGTGTAAATTCTCTTCTTAGTTTACTTGTAAAGGCAGGAAGATATGAAGAAGCTTATGCATTCTTTAGAAGGGACTTACAGGGTATTTGTTCAGCTGATGAGACAACTCTTCAGATTGTAATCCAGGGGTTGTGTCGTGCCAGTGAGATAAACGAAGGTCGTAGGCTTTTGGATGAGATGAAGGTAAATGGATTGGTTCCTAATGCTGAAATATATAATTCCTTGATTTATTCTTATTGTAAAATCCAATGTGGGCTAGAAACAGGAAGACTGCTGTTTGCAGAGATGATTAAGCAGTCTTGTGTGCCTTCTCTTGCAGCTTGCAAGGTGCTAATCAATGGCCTTTGCAAGGAAAAGAAGGTTGACAAAGCGTTTGAAGTATTTGATGACATGATGAAGTTGGGCTGTATACCTGATGTTGTGATTTATACTTGCTTGGTTGGTGGGCTCTGTAAAGTTGGGAAGGTAGATGAGGCTCGCAAGCTTGTAGAACGAATGGTGAAGATGAACTGTTCCCCCAATACTTACACATATAATACACTTATCAATGCATTCTGTAAAATGGGCAAAGCAGTTGAGGCTTATCATCTACTTGACGGGTATAAATGGTGGAAAAAGGATCGCACCAAGTGTTGTCACTTACAGCACTCTAATTGATGGGCTCTGTAAGTTAGGAAAGCTAGACGAAGCTAAGGAGCTTTTTGAGGTGATGATTAAGGAAGAATGTGCTCCTAATGTTGTTACTTATAGCACACTTATTGATGGATTTTGTAAGCAGAATAAATTGGAGGAAGCAGAATTAATTTTCCACCAAATGGTTAATCTTGGATGCACCCCCAATGTCATCACATACAATGCCCTTATTAATGGCTATTGTAGGATTGACAAGCTTCACAAAGCACAATGTTTCTTAACTAAATTGATTGAAAGTGGCTGCCAGCCATCTATTGTCTCTTATAATACTGTTATTCATGGTTTCTGCAAAAATGGGAAAATCGATGAAGCAGAAAGCATTGTGCAGGAAATGGCCCAAAGTGATTGCGCTCCCAATGTTGTTACATATAATACACTCATAGATGGAGCTTGTAAGGCTGGCAATGTTCAGAAAGCTGAGCAACTATATCAGAAAATGATGGAGGACAAGTGTGATGCGGATGTGGTTACTTACAATACTTTGATGGATGCCTTTTGCAAGATCGAAAAGGTAGATAAGGCTCAGGCAATGTTCCAGCAAATGTCAGGCAGGGGTTCCTCTCCTGATGTTGTTAGCTATAACATACTCATTGCTGGACTTTTGCAAGATAGACAAAGCTGAAGAAGCTTTGCAACTTTTCAACAAATGCTTGAAGAGGGTTGTGTTCCAGATGCATTTAGTTACAGCAGCTAATTGACAAGTTCTGCAAAATGAACAGAATGGATCGAGGTCAAAAGCTGTTCAAAGAGATGATTAATATGGGATGCACTCCCGATCTGGTCACCCACAATGCACTTATTGATGGTTTCTGCAAAGCAAAAATATATCGCTAAAGCCAAGAATCTCTTTCAGCAAATGAATCTAGCAGGTTGCATGCGGATGTTGTCCTCTATAACACTCTTATTAGTGGGCTCTGCAAGATTGGTGAAATAGCAGAAGCCCGGTTTATCTGCAACAGATGGTCCATAATGGTTGTCACCCAGATGTATGCGTAACCTACAATACCCTGCTGGATGGTCTTTGCAGGCTAAATAAATTTGATCAGGCACAAGAACTGTTCAAACAAATGGATGTTTCAGGGTGTGCTCCTGATGTTTTCAGCTATAATACACTTATAGATGGATTTTTTTAAAATGGAGATACAAATTCTGCTCAGGAGCTTTTCCAGCAAATGATTGAGAAAGGCTTTGGAGATACAGTCAGTTTCAATATAATGATTGATGGGTTCTGCAAAGCTTTCAAGTGGAATGAGGCTGATGAAATTGGCAGGCAAATGGAGGAATTTGGTTGCATGCCTGACTTCATCACATATAATTTGCTTATTAGAGTATTTTGCAAAGTTAACAAGATCGAAAAGAAGAAATTTTGAGTTTATGGTAAAGAAGCAGTTGGCTGTTAAGCCAGTAACATATAATGCACTTATCCTAGGTGTTTGCAAGAAGAACAAATTAGACCTTGCACATGCATTATTCCGAGAAATGATGGCAAAGGGTGCTTCCTGATTCATTCACATGTCAGGTCCTCAGAGTTACTTTTCCATGCTGGAAAAGTAGAAGATGCTCAATTGATTGAGCAAATGGCTAAAAACGTTGTTAAAGATAATGTAGTGTAAGGAGGAACGTGCAAGGCCTTGATTTTCCTCAAAATAGGAATTTTTTTGCCATCGAATGCAGCTTCTTGAACCATCCCTTTGCATTAAACAGTAGATTGTATGTCCATTGGACAAAAACAATCATGGTCCAGAGTATTGGAGTTGCTTGGCGCAAATTATTTCATTAGGCACAGAGTGCTTTAATGAATGCCTGGGGCATTGCATTTTCCCGTTACTTGCATGGCATGAAGGTGTGGCACCTATGTGCAATGCTCGGGGAAATTTTCGATCGAGCCACAGCCTTTGCCACGGTGCCAAACAGCAGCAGCACCAGTTTGATAAATTTGCTTTGTCACAGAGTAAACTGTCTACTTGACAGAAATTAAAGGCCGACTCAGATACTACAGGGAACCATTGTCTCTCATTTCTTGGGTATGATGTGATCTGGTTGGCAATGTTTTTAAAGTAGAGATTGATAGATGACTTCTTTTATACTTTTGGCCTGCCAAAGTTGGAAGATTGTATTGAAGTTTGGCTTATCTCCAAAATAGGTTGGGTGCATGTTAAATATAAAAATGGCAACTTATTGAAGGGGAAATATATCTCTTTTTCGTTGGCCACATGCTTAAAAAAAATTGGCGTCTTTTGTCCTATATATATAGCGGGAGATGAATTTTATACTTATTTTCTTGAGAAACGATGAGAGACAATTGTCTCTACCTAACAACGATTATTAAGCCTTGATCCATTCCGGTTTGTTAGGGATTGTTGGATAATTCATTGCTTCCATTTTCGTTAAGGTTGGCTTCGTGGAATATTGTTTTTGTTGTTCTTGCTGTTTAGGTTTCTTGTGGGATATTGTTTTTGCTATTTAGGTTTCTTCTTGTCTCTGTTTAGTGCTTTGTCCTAGAAGTTCATCCCCTGATTCTAGACATGATTTCTATGCTTCTTAGGGCTCTCGCACTTGGATTTGGATTTCAAATATTATGTTTGCAGTTGCTTGAGCTGACGATCTTGTTATTTTGACCAAATTTGGGCCATGTACTCTTACCATGCGCGCAGACCCAAACTAAGATTCTTACTTTGATCCCCAACGCAAAGTGAGAGTATCTAACTTGAACCTCCAGAACTTGACCATGCATGCTCTAAATTGGTTGAAATTTATCGCATTGGGATCAGTAGAGAGTCATGCAGCCATTTTTGACATCAATCCAGCCCCCTTTTATCAAACACTACACTACCTCAACTGGCCTTAAATTTTCCAAACCCTAAAATCTTAGAACTAGAGTTTCGCTATAAATTCGGACATACCTTCATTTTAGTCTCATAACCTCAGTCTTAGCTCCTAGCCGATCTCTTTGGTCACAGAAGCGCCAAAGAAACTGTCTCGCAAAACAACCAGCACCTCAGCATGGTTAACCCTTCTTCAAGAGATGGTACATCGCCTTAGCTCATGCTAAAGAGGTAGATGTTGACCTAATCTTTAGTCTTTTGAAAAAAGAATTTGACTTGCTGGCCATATTAGTTGCAACCCTTTCTACCATTATAATGACAGAATTCTAGTAGATGACAAGGTCGTGCAATTCAGGTCACTTCTATGAAGCAACAAAAAGTTTAGTGGCCCGGGCGGGCCATTTGACCTTGAATCACCATTTCCAGTAAAATCCCTTGTTCGGCCAAAGTAGAATGAGTTATATGTAGTAGGTGCAAATTTGCCATTTCATAGTAGTCTATTGGGAGCGGAATATCCAATTCATTTTTGTTGGTTTAGGACATATTAACATTCTGGCCATTTGAATTCCACGAATGAAGGGTATTGGCCAAGAAAATGGCCATTTAAAGCATAAGACAATCCTTGGAAGATGTTCCCCTAGGGATTAACAAATTTGCCATATCTAGAGATCTTTATCAGAGTTATCGAATGTAGAAGCAGTAATATCTCTATAGAAAAAATAATGATTCTAGTAATTGAATATATTTTTTGCTTTGGTGGCTAATATAATTTGGCTTTGAACATATATGAGATAGTAGAAATAAGTTAGTGGTGTGTTGCTATCTAATGTGTTGTTTGTCTAAATCTGGCCACTTCAAGTGCAATAAATTACATAAGGAATCACCAAATTCAATGCACCTAGAAAAACTTACAGGGTGCTTAAAATTTTCCTTGGTGTGAAGGGTACTGGGTACCCAAGGCCACCATAGGGAGAGCCTTGAGCCAAGTACCAAACATTGTCAAGGTCATGTCAAACAAAGTCCAGCACATGCCAGACTAGTTGACCATAGCCTTTGGCAGCACTAGATACTTCTTTCACAATACTGTTCTGGCCATCTTTTCTTCATACAAAGCCTAAAATGTTATAGGTGAGCCCTCAATCCAAGGAGTCCCTAGACTCTAAGATAGATCAATGCATACTCCTAGAGTATGAGGCTACAATAACGGATGAGTAAGAAACTACTCTTGATGACGTGGAGGACATAGTTGACATGACCATGCACGAGGAAGAAGAAGCCAAAGAGGGGATGCAACACTTCTACGTCAACGATAGTTCTTTTCAAATAGTTACATTAATAGGATTGGGATCATTAGCCTTCTCCATCTTCATCAATGGGCAAGAGTACCTCTAACTCAATGACATCAAGAACCTTCCCAAATGCAGAGCACATGACCATCGTGTCGATGAGCTCCTAGCCCTTCTATGGGAGCAGGAGGATACACCATAGTTTCACAGGGAAGTGCGAGAAGCAAAATCTTACACAGGCTGCACATGACAGACATAGAAGCATATAAGTGCGTGTAAGAGAATCAGAAGCCAGATAAGGGAAGAAGATCTCCCTTCTGAAAAGGAGCTTTTAGCAATTCAAAAATGAAAAGGGCAGCAAGGGCAAGACCACCGACGTACCTTAGCCCAGCGGCTCAACTAAACCATCGAGCTACACATGGAGATCAGTTGAGCTAGCAAACTTTGAATCCATCAAGAAGGACAATAGTAAGCTTTTGACAATGCATGTCGACGAATACGTGTCAAGTCACAGGAGTGGCACTTCAGAATCTAGGGAACCTCAAATGTGGAGTTCTTGGGTATTACTTACCTGGCTTACGCCCCAACCACTGCAGATTCAAGAAGTTCGTCAAAGCATTCAAGCACCACTATGTGCCTAGATCCTACAGATGTCACCAAATTCAGGCTTTCTATTGACTTAAGCAAGGCAAGAAGATAGTAGAGATGCATGGAATGGGCTAAACTTAGCTTTGGCGATTTTTAGCATATTTTTTTGAAAAAATTGGAAAGTTCATGGAAAAAAATTGGGAAAAAATAATAATTTTAGCTTAACTTTTTAGGACTGCACAAACACATTTTAAACGATTGGTGAAATTTTTGTATTGTTAGCTAAACCATAGAAACTTTTAAAATGAATTTTGAGCTAGTTTAACTAATATCATTCTATTTTATAACAAATATATGATTAATAGTTTAGTTTCTAGCATTATAAATTACAATTTTTTGCTAATTAGCATTATTTTAGAATGTTTTCACAAAGAAAATATGGGCTTGAAAAAAGTATAGTAATTTGGCTTAATAATTTCCGTTGGAAGGATGATGTTTGGGTTAGTTTAGCTAATAGAATATGAAGGAAAAATATGTAGAGTCTAGCTAAACCAAAAGCTTTGGGATTAATGTCGAGTTTAGCTAAAAGTGCTAATAAAAATATGCAACTAGTAATTTATTCCTGGCAACATGTACTTTGAGGAGTTCATGCCCAATTGTATGTGTTACATTAGGCGTATAATCAAAGCCCGGTCTTGAAGGCTTGAACGACAATGTCCTATGCATATGTGTTGGAAGCTGAAGAATAGAATAGAATAGAATAGCCTTCTGACTCTAGCTCAAAAGCAGGGAGGCTATGATAAAGGCAAGAGCACAACAACTTTATAGCCCATGGTCCACTCTTAATGCATATGGAGGCGGCTATGGAAAGCATGAAGGCAAGAAGGGGGTCACATGCACAGACCAATTTGGGACTCCTAACTATTCTAAGACTATAAGGCAAGTCTTTGAGTGAAAAAGCAGGAAGAGTGCATAAAGAAACTCTCTTTCAGATGCTTCCAGCCATGTCACAGAACATATAATTGTCCGTTTGTCATGGGTGCTAGTATAATGGAAACATGATTAGAAACTCGCACGGACAAAGATGATGACATCCCTCACGACTACATTGAAGGTGAATGTCATATATTTGCTGCTATAGAATTTGATACCACAGAGAGTCAGTACGATGTCATCTTCATAGTTGGTTAGGTAGCTAGCAGCCTATTGTAAAATAATTGCAAGTCCCATAGGCATTTATTCGAATAAGCCAAGTCCAAGTACTTTGGCTCCAGCTCCGAGGACTCGTCGTCATTATAGGAGGGGGATGGTGTAACAACTATATATGTGTCATCCATATGTGGTCGCTACTTGTTGCGATTGCATTACTTTGCCGATTGAAAAATGATATTTGCCAAGTGATAGAACCTGGGAACTAAAAAGAATCTAACAAATGCATATAAGAAAATTGTAGAGTTCCACCGGCATTACCCGGATAAGCCAAGTCCAAGTACTTCGGCTCCAGCTCCAAGGACTCGTCGTTGTTATAGGAGGAGGGTAGTATGCCGACCATACAATATCATACGTATATGGTGGTCATCCATATTTAAACGAGAATGTTTTTATATAATATTCCAATAAACGAGAATGTTTTTATGTAATATTCCAATAACTTTTTAAAAACTTCTTTTTTTTGGGGGGGGGGATCTTTTTGAAACATCCAAAATATTCTTCAGGGCTTATGGCAAAGGAATAACATAAAGGCAGATTCAAACTTATAATGTTCCATTACAAGGCAAACATCTTAACCAATGTGCTACACACTAATTGTTATATATCTACTATCTATCTAACATATATATGTTCTTATGTTTGTCACGCTTATCCGACCGCCCATTTGAGATCCTACGATTCAAATGGCTTTGGGACATATCCTACAGCTCAGATGGTTTAGGAGTTTCTGTGTAGATTCTATATAGATGATCCTACGGTCCAGGTTGATTTGATCCTGAATGTTGGTATAATTTGCCTTCATTATCCTGGAAGTAGATATTGAATTAGTTTTTTATTGTGAAATATGTTTGTTGTATATGGAATTTGTTGTACCTGTGTTCGTATTTCATGCAATTTATTTGCATTGTATCCTAGAGTTTTTTCTGCTTCATCATTGAAGGTGGTGGCCCAAGTTTCGCCAGTAGAGTCTATCAATTTTGCATAGAGAATATATCTGTAGTCTATGTTTGTTTAGAACGAAAGCTTCTTTGTTATATTGTTCAGAATTGATTAGTATTCATTAATTTTTACCTTTTAGAAATTGATGTTTTGATGTGGCAGGTTTGACACCATGTTGTCGATGTCTCGGTCTGAACTTTTTTCTTGCAAGAGTTGCATGCAGTGTAGCACATTTGCTGGTCTGGATTTATGTAACTTATAGACGCTATGATAGTAAAGGTTTTAGCCTTTCATTTTACAATTAAAAGGTGTTAGTGTTGGAAATATGGAATTGGATTTTAGTTTGTGTTGTTAGTTTACTTTTCGTTGTCCAAAGTTGGCTAATGTGATGTTTGATATGAATGTGTGATCGTTTTGCTGTGTTGTTGAAATGTCGTGTGCTTGTCGTTTGCTCAAGCTTGCTGCCACTGGTGTGTATATTGCCTTTTTACCTTCTGTATCGTACCTGTTTGGTGTAGAATGTTTTGGATTTGTCATCATTTGGTCGGTAACAATTGTTAGTGAGTTTGTTGACTCACCAACTGCGTAATTCCAAGGTACATGGTATGTTAGGATTGATTTGTATGATGATGTTTGTTGTGCTTGATAATGATAAACCTGTGATTGAGAGTGGTGGTTAGAGTTTAGTTTGTTCAAATGTATTTTATATTGGATATGTGTATGTACCTTGAAAGTTTTTTTTTTTAATTGAAGGCTTAGTATTTGTATTAATGTAAATATAGGTGTACATATTAACATATGTATATATACACAAGTGTTTGTACTATGTAGGGCCTGTACGAGTTAGGGACTTTACAAATCCAACTAGAGGCCAAATACAGAGATATAGCCCTTAGATTCTCTTATATATATCCCTTAGATTCTTCAAGAATCTATATAAGTTCCCATGGATTCTCTTAGATTTCCATAGATTCTCTTAAGATTCCCTAACATTCCCCTAGATTTCCAAAGATTATCCCATGATTCCTCTAGGTTCCCCAAGATTCTATAAAGATTCTCCTAGATTCCCCAAGATTCTATGAAGATTCTCTTAGATTCTAAGATTCCATTAAGATTCACTTAGATTCTCAAAAATTTTAGGAAGATTCCCCTAGATTACCAAAGACTCTCTTGAGATTCGCTTAGATTCTCAAACATTCTCTTAGATTCTTAAAGTTCTACAAAGATTCTTTTAGATTCTTAAGATTCTATGGAGATTCCCCTAAATTTTACTAAGATTCCCCTAGATTCTCCAAGATTCCATCTAGATTCCCATAGATTCTTAAATATTTTATGAAGATTCCTTTAGATTCTTCTAGATTCTCTAAAAATTCCCCTACACTCCAAAAGAATACCTCATCCTCTAGATTGTCATGATTCTATGAAGATTCTCCTAGATTCTTCTAGATTATCTAAATTCTCAAAGATTTTAGGAATATTCCCCTAAATTCCCAAAGGATCACTTGAGATTCATATAGATTCTCTTGAGATTCCTCTAGCTCCCCTAGATTCTATGAAGGTTCCCCTAGACTCCTTAAGATTCCTTCAAGATTCATCTAGGTCCTTAAAGATTTTATGAAGATTCCCTTAGATTCCCTTACATTCTCAAAGTTGCTCTCTTGAGATTCCTATAGATTCTCTAAGATTCTCATGATATTCCTCTGGATTCTCTAAGATCCTATGAAGATTCTCCTAGATTCCCTCAACGCGAAGATTCTAAGAAGATTCTTAGTATTCGATCACATTGGCTCCAGCTGCGACAAAATAGTGCCAAAGCAAAAAAGCTCTCAACGAGAGGAATCCAATGGCATAGGTCCCACCTTCATCCGACCTCTCTACTGCAAGCTACGTGCATTTGAAGTCGATTAAATAGAAGGAAGCTTCCTAGAAAGTCTATTCATAAATACTTTGCCACCTCATTACTTTTCTTTATTAATGAGGATGCCACCTCACCTCCTTTAAAAAAAAAAAACTAATTTAATAATTAAAAAGTTAATGGCTATGATTTATGCTCACCTTTTAATCTAACGGTTGAGATCGCTACACACCAAATTCACTTTTTGGCACCTTCCTTCACAAAAATCAAGGGCGGTTTATCCTTCCCTTCGTCCGAAACATCGGGGATGTAGAGCATGCCCCATGCATCCCCCATGCATGCCCCCATGGATATCCAATGGCTGTAAGTGTGCCACCTCACCATATTTCAAAC
Organism: Isoetes taiwanensis; assembly: GCA_021234155.1. Classification (NCBI taxonomy): domain Eukaryota; kingdom Viridiplantae; phylum Streptophyta; class Lycopodiopsida; order Isoetales; family Isoetaceae; genus Isoetes; species Isoetes taiwanensis. The sequence continues at coordinate 19,773 of JAJEKV010000884.1, read as the reverse complement.
GAATGGTCAGGATCGATTTGAATATATCAACAATCTATATCACCAGACACATCCAAATAATTTTATATATATTACGATATGTTTACAAAAAGCAACCGATTTGGGTAGGGTTGGTTATAGAGACCCTTCAACATAATATCTAGAGAAAATATTAACACTAGAGTTGTCCCTTGATGGACCATTGGTTCATTTATGCAGTTAAACTTTAAAATTCATATAAAATCAACGACATAAAATTGATTAAACCCTTTCTACATGTTAATATATGGCGGTCATGTTGCCGCAGGGAAAAATAGTTACAAATGCATATACCCCAAAATTGAAAGTTATGTTAAAATGAATCAAGGGGGTCAAGTCCGGTTTGCTTCATGTTTACATAATGTAAAAGCTATCTCAATAAAAGGATTTTTTTTTTTTTTTCATTATAATGGTATTTTTCTATCTGAGAAAAGGATTAATACAAAAAAACCTTGTTCCAATCCAAGTCTAGAAAGGAAGATATAGTCGATCAAAACATGCACGAGGGGGTCAAAAGCAGTTTTACGTCTACGTGGACCAATAATGGTTCCCGAAGGCTGTTTCAATTAAAATTCTATAAACTTTTGCATGAAAATAATTTTTTTACTTCAAATTTGGTATATAAAGTAGTTGACTAATTGGTCCATGCATAAAAAAATATTTGTTGGCTGTAAATTTGAAGCTTACGACTTTAACTTATAATAACACTTTTTAAGTAACTTTTAATTGATGTCTATTTTGTTATATTTGAAAGAAATTTATTGAAATAGTATGTCATTGAAAAAATAATATATATATGAATGCTTGTATGGATATGAAACCAATGAAAAAAAAAGTAAAAAAAAAAAAGAGCAAAAACACGATCATGATAAAATCAATAAAAAGGTTTACGTACATAAGACCATTCTTGGTCCTGAGGTTCATTTTAAATCAATAACTTCTTTACCTTATTGGATCTCAAGCCAAATTTTTAGGATATTAGTATTTCATGAGATCCTCTATCAATAAAAATATCTATTGCTAGATTTGGGCTAAAACTTTTAGTATTAGTTCAAGTTATCATCAAATATTTTCCATATTTGATCTCTAGATTTGTGCCTTGAAAATGAACTTCCAAACACCATATTTCAAAGCTTCCCAAAGTTAAGATAGCAATGCAAGATGAACCAAGGAAAAATATGAAAAGATATGCCTAAAGAAGATCAAGATAGGCGCTATCATGCCGATGTCAATTATTGGTCCACATGACCTCTCATTTAAAAGTTAGAACATCATCATCTTAATCAATTCTTTAGAATATAGTTTATATCACATTATATATGATAACATTAGTTGATTAGGGGGATTGTCTATCTAAAAAGTGATATCCAGACACAAAATTAAGTTGTTAATGGGCTACTTTGAATGTATGAGAAAATCCACTTACACCTTTCAAAGATTATCTTATAGGCGATGAGAAATCATAATATCATTGTAGGGAACAAAATGAATAGAGCCAATGCAAATAAATAGAAATTTTCTCAATCCAGTTGCTTTAATCCTACGGACCTATACATAGTCCATGCTTATTTATATTCAAATCTTGTATATATAATATATTATCCTAACATGAAATTTGAGATATATATTGCCAACAAAGGTTCAAATTTACAAAATTTATAGCCTATCATAAAAGTTGATCTACATGTACTATGGTCCTACTTAGACTACAACATTTTGGAGCAGCCACACATTGTCTAACTTTATAATAGTGGAAAGTAAGTAGGTTTCTTCATTTCTTTTTCTAATAAGACCACAACAAGGATCTCAATATCCCTTTTTATCATCACGTTAGCCATTTAAAAGGCTTATGGAAGAATTATAGTGCAATAAGTTAATTTTTGAGATGAACTAGAAAAGTGTTAGAATGTCTTTTGATCTATTTATTTATAATCATGGCTAAACTTCGTGATATTGTCCTCTATTCATCAATAACTATCACTACCTACATTATTGTTGAGTTTTAGATCTATAAAGGTATATAATCAATACACTTTGGAACCTTTCTTTGTGTTCATCCTGTTATATTAGAGCTCGTTTAGATCTAGATAATGCATGGTTATACCCTAGTTACACTATATTTATGTTGATAAAGTAAATTCCTACATAGAGTTGATTAGAATGCATCATTTACTATCCTTATGAGACTTATGGATGGAATTTATTGAAGCACTTTAACCCATATTTTTATTTTGAATTCTGTACAATAATTTCTTTAGTTAATAACGATACTAATAAAACATATAAACATAAAAAAAATTCTTTAGACTATAGGTTGCCTAGTTAAGGACTCATTGTCACAAAAATTAAGTCAAAACTTGTAATAATAAGAGAGAAATAATTCTTGAACCTCATGCAGCATTTTTAAGCAAAATAGGGTTTGGCGGCTTCAATTAAAATCAAATGATAGTGGCAAAACATGGAAACATGCAAATTGATATGTTTTATCATAATACATTAATTAATTTCATATTTAGCAAGGTTTAGACACTTTTATGCTAGAAAATTGAAGAATGCAGTTCTAGAGTGCTGTAAAAACTGCCAAATTCTTCAAAGTTTGAACAATCATACCAATATAAAGGTGTATCCAATGGTCATGAAATTCTCATAGATCGTTAAGAATCAAGTGAAGACTCAAATAGTGGTGGTATATTTTAAAATTAAAATTTATCTTGTGAGATATATCGGTTTAAGTGGCAGGGGGTATGGTGGACCATTTTTCCATGGACTGAGAAATGGTCCCTGGACAACTCTAGTGTTAAAGGCCTATTATAGGCCTGAACCAACGTCAAAAGGGGAATTCAGTCTTTAAAAAACAGAAACAGAGTTCTTATGACCGTGGCCATCATTCCAGAAATCTTCTTTTCTTGGGCTCGCCCTCAGCGTGATCCTTTCTCCCCATTCCTTTGGTAGCTACTATGAATAGACAGAATGGGCACTTGCATAAGTGAGCTTTCTCCGGATTAAATCTTCCTTTCTTATCCTTAGCCCGCATAAAATATCCCTTTTTTTGCATCATAAGGCAGTATTACGAGCAATCCGCGATTGGCATCCATCTTCATGTCTTTTCCTATCTCCCCAACCCCGCGAGTAAGCCATAGGCGCATTAGAGTGAAAGGTCGATTCTTTTCCCACTTCACTTCTTTACCAACACGAGAATGTTTCACGAGAATTTCAAAGTAAAGTTAGAAAAAAGATGGAAAGAGTTCAAATATGAATATCGAAAATCTCCTCAATCCAATTAATATCATATTTGGTTTGCTCGATAATAGCCTGAGGCCATATAATCTCCTCTTTGAAGATCAGGAAGTTCCTTCCCTTCCACATTCTCCAAAGGAGAAGATAGATCACGCCAATTTGATGGGTTTTGGGGAAGAAAAAAAAATCCGTGGGGCTCATGGTCCTAAGATTGGGCATATCAAGCTCGGTCTCATTAACTCCGAGTCCATTCGGCCCATAAACAGTTTCTGAAAAGATGATTCTCATCTTCCTGATCCTGCATACATCGCACACAAATGTTAGATTCCGCCATGTTCATCCTCCATCTTTTCATATTTGTTGCAAGAGCCTTATGCCAAAGCTGCCACATAAAGGCTTTGACTTTTGGGTGGATTGGACACTTCCATAGAAAGATGAGGTTCCTTTTTGATCCTCAAAGGGATCGGTATTCCATTTGATATGGATTGTTATGTCACGATCTCTATTCGAGGGGAATTTATAAGCTATTTTAACTTTGTATCCAATGAACCCGTTTGTGTGCCACGAATCTTCTGAATGGTGCCACTGTCCACTGGCAAGTCTCTGGGTAATACTATTGAAAAGCGTTTCAGACTCCTCTCCCAGATCACTTAGGACCGAGGTGTCCCTAATGAACACAATTCCCCTGTTAGTCCATTGCTTAGTAAGGGTAGGAAAATGAGAGGCCAAGCATGTATTGGGATCATCCAGAATAAGAGAAGGACTCCAGAAGATTGGTTGATCCTGAGAAAGGCCCTCCTTCCAAGTGTACATGCCTTTAACCTTGAGCCACGCCCTGATCCACTTTTTTATAATCAGTGGGATGGAATTCGGGATGGTGAAGGGAAAGAAAATACTATAGGGAAGGTGCATCTTAAGCCCTCTCCACCCAAATGGATGGCATCTCCCAATATAATGTTTGATCAGAGCTTTGGCCGGATGGTTAATCGATCAATGCAATTCTGTAAGTATTTAGCGACTAAAAGCGGTTGCTTGCTTCTCAATGTTAATAACTCCCAATCCTCCCATGCTTTTGGTTTTACAACTCTCATTCATGGAGACTGGAATCAAAGATCTTCTAGGTTCCTCAGTTCCTCTTTGCATTTTAGAATAGAGGGGCCAAATAGATGAGTTTTGAGAAAATAGAGTTTGCCCTACCATTCTTAGAAAGGAATTTAGAGTTGAGGGAGTCCACCTTCACTGTAGAATTTATCCAAGAGATCCCCCACGAGGTCACTTTCGCGTTCACCCTAATAGCATAGGGGATCCCCAAGATTTTGGTTTTGGTGGTAGGAGAGAGATACATACATCCAAGAGATAAAGCTTGCTTGCTCCCTTTAGTCTGATCCCTTGAAATCAGCTTTGTCTTGGTTGGGTTAATATTGCAACGGACCATCTTCCAAAGTCCTCAAGAATCTGCTGTGTAGTTTGAATAGATTGATTGTCCAGATCCATAAAAAGAAAGGTATCATCTGCAAAATGAACATTGAGAATATCCTCCATCCCTTGATTAGGAGGGAGTTTGAGCCCTTTAACCTCATTGAGATTCCTAAGCTTTTGGAAATTACTGTGCAGACCTTCCATGACTATTAGAAACAAGAAAGGTGCCAGAGGGCATCCTTGCTTAACTCCTCTTTTTATATCAAAGAAGGGACTGCACTCTCCATTGATTAGGACAGCCGATCTTGAGTTTTTCAGAATAGCCATGAAAATAGAAATTACCTCTTCCGAGAATCCTAAACTCCGGCTGCATTCTTGCAAAAATTTCCAACTTACTGTGTCGAAGGCTTTGGTGATGTCCAATTTTAGAAGCCCTATGTTTTGTTTAGTTTCTTTGGCCCAGCTGATCCCTAGAGATGCTGCTGCAACATTATCCAAGATGTATCTCCCTTTCAAGTAGGCACTTTGAGTCTTACTTATGATCTCATCAAGAATAGCTGCAATTGAACCTGAAATGAGCTTATAGACCACATTGGAAAGTGAGATAGGCCTATAATCTGAAAAAGAAATAGGCATGTCATTTTTAGGGATGAGAGCAATGAGGCTAGTATTGATCCTGCAGTCCAAACTTTTGGTTAGTAGGAATTCATTAGCAATGGAAACCATAAAATTACCCAAAAGCCCCCATGCCTTCTTGAAGAATTCAGCAGGGAGGCCATCCGGTCCAGGAGTTTTGCCATTCTCCATTTCATTGAGCACTTTAAAAATCTCCTCATTGTTGAAAGGTCTAGACATGCTGTTGTTCATGGCATTAGTAACTCTGGCCTGAATATCAATGAAGTTATGTATGTCTTGAGAGCTTGTGTCCCTGATAGTACCCATAATTCTGACAAAATGCTCCTTAGCAGCCTCTTTGAGTTGATTGTCTTCAACAATATTATTTCCCTCCCAAAGGACACTATAAATATGATTTTTCTTAATCCTTCCTTTGGCCTTAATGAAAAAGTATTTGGAATTAGCCCTCTCATCTTCCATAAGCTCTTTGACTTTGGCTTTAATCTTCCAACCCTTTGCAATCCTGATTTCTTCCCTTTCGATCTGAATTTTAAGATCCTCCTTATTCTAGCCTTGAGCTATCCCGTACTGATTTCTCAAATCTTGCAGGTGAATAGTCTCTTTCTGATAGATCTCCTTCCCCCATACTTTTAACCAATTCTTCATGTTTTTAGAGGTCCTAACCCACCAATCCATCCACCCGATGTCATTACTGGGCTTATCTTCCATATCCAACATCTGAGCTAACCTGGTAAGGAAATCCTCATGATCCAGCAGATTAGTATTAAGCTTAAAATAGGAATTCCTTTTCCTCTGATTATTGTTGGCATTAATATTAATAAGCTGAGGATAGTGATCAGAGATAGTGTAATTCGAGAGATTGGAGACCCTAGAGCTGCTGTTCCATAAGGATTCACTAAGGTAAAACCTGTCATGAAGACAACAGATAGGCTGGATTCTGTGGTTATTCCAGCTATAGGAATGAGGGACCACTCTTGCCAAATTTAGGTGGTGGCTTGTAAGCAAAGTCATCACTTATCATTCTCTTCCCCACTAAGGGCTCTGAAATTAGCACTCCTCATATAATCATGAGTAACCATATTAAAAGTCTCCCCCCCATTATAATCTCATCATAAGGGATACTATTCAAACTGTTAGTTATAATATTCCAAAGCTGAGCCCTCTCAGCCGGCTGATGATAGGCATAAATGTTCACTGAAGCAATCCTATTGTTCCCTATATTGCCATGTAAAATCTGCCACCTCTTACTACCATCATGCATCATCTGAATATCACTTAGATTAATCCTATTGTGCCAAGCAATAGAAATACCTGCCGAAGAATTATTTGCTTTAAGAGACCACTGATTAAAGTTAGTAGGCAACACTTCTCTAATTATATTATCAATACTATCATCATGGATCTTGTGCTCTTGGAAGAAAATGAAATCTAAATTCATAGAAACAAGACAAACCTTCACCCTTCCTCTTTTCAGATTAGAATTAATGCCCTGCAAGTTCCAGGTGATACCCTTGAGATTTATGTCCATTTAACTGGGGGTCTGGTTTTCCTTGGGGACCTTCTGGGTGGTCCCATGATCATATTCTTCTCGTTTCCTTTTCCCTTCTTTCTTCTTCTTGTAACAAGGTTCCATTCCAAGCTCTGAAATTGATCATGATCCAAGTCCTGATCAGAATTTTCGGAGTCTTCATTCATATCCGTGGGCCAAGTGTTGGGAACCACCTGCCTGCTGGTACTTATGGAGGAAACCACAAAGTTAGTGGGATCAATACAAATAAGAAGCTTGGGAGGAAATTGCACAATAATTCTGCCTTCTTGGTCGATCCCCTGAAGATTGGGGATAGGTAGAGAAGGAAGAGTGGGGTCTTGGATTACCATAATTTCCTTGTTACTACCACTTCCTTCCCCTTTTTCCTCTACAATTCTGCTTTTGGGTCTCCAGACCTGATGCCTCTGATCAGGGATTTTATCCTTGACTTTCTCTTTACTCTTATTATTTATTGTCTCCCTCTGGAAATTAGCCACAGGCTCTTTAGAGTAGGATATTTGGAGATCAATAAATTTAGAGCTGCTAATTTTGCAGGGAATTTTATCCACCCAGGGGGAGTGAATTTTTTTCTGAATGCACACTTTACTTAGGGAGTCTTGGTTTGAGGGATGGAAATTTGGATGACCTCTCCCAATTTACTTGCAATGGCATTCAAATGAGAAACAGTCCAAAAACCAGGAGGAAGATTAGTACTGGAAATCCATGTGGTAGTTGCAACTGTCGAAAAATCCCCAGGAACATAATTCGGGTCCCATTTCATCAGATACACCATCATACCAAGAATAGAATGGATTTTTCTGGAAATGATATGGTTCACATTCCTCTCCTCCCTACATATGATTTGGAAAGTTTTTTTATCCAATTTAAGAATGGACAGAATAGGGATGGCCTGAGATTTAGTTATCCAATACTTAACCTCCCCGATAGAAGGTGTGACGTCCCCTACTCATATACGGTGCCCTCACCGTATACAAACAGGAGTTCATCCCCCATACCAGCTCCATGCTAATACAGGGCCCTCCACATGACACTGCAACCGTGACGGGTTCCAGTGGGAAGAGTGGAAGGGTCATTGCACCCCGTCTCCCTCAGGGCCTACCTAGCTGCGGAAGCGTAAACATACATGTCAGTAGCACATACATCAACATCATATGACCATCACGAAGGATGGTCCTCCACATATCTGCATAGACAAAGATCAGCACATCACATAGGGAATCCTACCCAAGGCTCGACTCAAAGGGATGATCGACGGCTTGGGTCTCGTAGAGTTCATTGCGCATTTAATTCATGGCAATGGATTTGGCCGGCATATGAACATGGCTTAGGTTGTCCACTCCATCCGCCCCCCCGTGCACACTTTGCAGAGTGGTCTGAAAAGTGTCGGGACCTGGATCAGAGTCTCACGGATGCATAGCCAAAGGGCTACTCCCGGGCTCATCCTCCCAGCCTCGGATGGGGGGGTGTAGGGATCACTCCCTCCGAAGATCTACATGCCGACTCAAGGTGACTAGAGGGCCACCGCCCGTATTCGACCAACCCACCGGAAAGTGAACACCACTTCATCGGGTGTGAGCCCATGCCTTGCCCACACGCAGTGGCAAGCCATTGGACCTAGTCACAATGATCCCCGGTAGGCTTTACACACCAGAGGGATCGTTCAAGAGTCAGGACATGAACCTCCTTCTCAGCCAGTCTGGTCCCTTCACCCACATCCCTAAGTGGCTCTTGTGCACGAGGCGAATCTCTGGTGTGCTAGAGAGGCTACTCTAGGAGCATCTACTACCAAGCTTGAAGTCTCTACCCCCCTTCCCAATACAAGGAGTTCATAGAGATACATCATCCATATACATCACAGAAGAACTAAAGAACAAGATCTAATCTATATCATAGAGTTAGGTTCTTTAGTTAGAATCTGCTATCTAGAGATCTAGAGGGCTGCTATGGGCAATTTAAGAGGCTAAACCCTCTTGATTAGATGGCTGAAATGGGGTTTAGACTACTAAATTGCCTAAATACCCCGATCCTTGAGTTCCTCCTCCCTGGACTGAGCTCGACCATCCTGGCAAAAGCTTTGAATCAAGGGAAACTAACGTTGCAATCCTCTCGGCAGAGTGCGGGAGGCGGTTTTGGTTTGTTGAGGCAGCCAAAAGCAGAGTTCTAAAACCCTAGAAAAACGAAAATGGGCAAGTTAGGGTTCTCCTACTTAAATAGACAAGGGGGTTGGCTAGGGTTTCCAATTATCCCCTTTAGGCATGTGGGATAATTGGGAAAAGGGCCCACTTGCCTTTAAGGGCTAGGTGGCCAAATGTGCCCACATGGAAATGTGTGCACCCAAATGTGCTCACATGGAAATGTGTGCACATTAATGAATGTGTACATTGGAAAATGTGCACATTAATTGCACCTATGGGTATGGCCCACTTGGCATCAAGTGGCCACATGGAAATGTGTGCCCACATTAATGTGTACATTGGAAAATGTGCACATTAATACTAATGCACATTCTTAGCAAGTTGCCCCCTAGGGGCTACCCACTTGGCTGCGTTGGCGCGTACGCATTCGCCGGTGGCGGGGTGGCGCGTCACGTGGCGCGTGGCGATTTCTCCAATATACATCACGGGAGCCGTATCTTCACTACTACGGAACGTCACATTCTCCCCACCTTGAAATGATGCTGTCCGCAGCATCGTGGTTCTCCCCACCTTGGAATCTTCCTAACACGCAATCAACCCCATGCATCACGATATACTACTATAATACTTACACATTTATTACGATTACCTTAAGATAATATTTTTAAATCATTATTACGCCATTACATTATCAAATAAGTTGTCAATTAAGTAACTTCTACTAAAATAAGGTACTTATTAGTTTCTATTATCACAACATTTAGTTTATCACAATTTAACACTTTCATATACAATTATTATTTAAGGTACTCTTCATTCCTTGCAACACATTCCAACAAAATTTGTGTTGCAGGTCTTCGCACCTTAAAATCCTGCATTAATTTTACAATATCTATAATTACATACTTACTATCTTAATTATTAGAATTACTCTAAGGTAATGTTTAAGACATTACTATTTCGTTATCCTATTAACTTATCACATCATAACTTAATCCACGCAAGGTAATTATTAACCTTACTTAATACAACATTTAAGTTTATCAAAGTTTATCAATTTCATACAAAATTTACACTTCTAAGGTACCCTTCATCCCTTGCAACACATTATAACAAAATTTGTGTTTGCAAGCCTTAAATAGTTCGACCTCCTTGCCCTCCTCCAGGGCTCTATTGGCTGCTGAATTAGGCCGACACTACCTATTATTAATTATTACAAAAATTTTTGGTTATATGGTGACCACCCCACCTATCTACATGGATGCATGGCTAATCTCCCGGCGTAGGAAGAGGGTGGATCTTCCATTATGGCCGTGGAGACAACGCCTATATGCCTATATGCCGCTCATGCCTACACCTCTAGTTGCCCAGCGTGGAGGATATCCTTCCCGCGTGGGGGGCGTGAAGGATAGATTCCTCCTATCAAAGCATATATGGGGCTAAAGGTGCATTTCCTATCAATGCATTCCTTAATGACCTCCTTTCTCTCGAGGTCATCTACTTAGTGGGATAAGTAGACTTTCTAATCTACCTTCCACTTTCCGGTGAAACGGTCATGCCTACATTGACATTACACCACGCCCTAGAGATCACCGTAGTGGTCTCATCATCGATAACAACGCATGCAATCCATACCAAGCATAGGTTGCATCGCAGATTAATCTTAACTACACATGAAACTAATCTAAACACAAATCGACATGCACGAGCCAATTTTTTTTTTTTTTTTTTTCGGCTCCTTTAATGCATGTGATTAACATAATTACCCTAAGGTAATATTTATGAATTAACATTATCATAGTATTGGATATATTACTTCCGATAGTACAATTAAATTTACTCTAAGCTTTGCAATATTTAACGACTTTTAGATCGCGATTATTTAAACAATAACCCTACTTCCGACCTATTGTTACATAGACAAGGTTTTAATTATCATACACAAGAATTAGATGTGCTTCTTATTCTCTTCCTTGGGTCTGCATTACCCTTGGAAATATATCCTAAGATATACTTAAGTATATCCGAATTCTATTTTCTATCTATATTTATAAGGACCCCAGGGTCATATAGCTATCCTTGGAAGGAATTATCGTCCTTGCGAAGGATCAATTAACATGCTACCTCACATTATCGTTGTTATTTAACTTATTTCCCTATGATACATATACATGCAACAATTTCTATGCAGGTTATTAGGATCTATATTTAACTTATCAATAAGACACATTAAAGCTTATAATACATGCTTTTACCTTACCTAAGGCTAGAACGCATCCACCCATTGAGTGGGCGTTGAGTACTTTGGAGATGACTTGGTGGATTTGCATTGCTCCCATAGTTTTGCTCCACTTCATTGGTGTAGTTAGCTACTACGTCGGGTCTCGCCGCGTTGAAGGCCTCCCGAGCCTAAGGTATCTATCTATTTTACGCTCTATTAAGCCCGGCCATTGCGGGAGTGAACTCTATTCTGGTCGGTCAATTCGATACAAATGCGTTCAATCATAAGATTGAGCCCTCCCACTTTCTTGAAAAAATTGGTCCTGCACCCCTTCAATGACATTGTACACACAACGTCATATCTATTCTCTCCCTTAAGAGGTTATCGCTTCTTACTTAGCTTAAGTTACTAGCCTTAGCTAACATTAACCATCTAAAATGGATGTTTATGTTATCGATTTCTAAATAGTTATGGGTTTTCTCATCATTAGACAATTCCTTTTGTCTCATGGCGAAATTCTATTTGATTACTATAATTCTTATTTTAGATGTACCTTGCATGTTTTATTATTTTATTTTCTAGAGATTCCCCTTTCTTAGTTATTTAAACTCTTGGAATATTCCTACCAATCGAATTGATGTCATCATAACAAGTTGGCGGACTTGTTAGATTACTTCTTTTCTTTAGGTTGGATTATTCTTTTGGAGATACTAGATTTATACATGGTCAACAATTATCCTAGCAATGAATCCTTCTTAGTGAGGAGATCAATCTCACCAAGTGGTTTCAATACATTGGATGTCTGTTAACACTTCGTGTATAATTATAGTTACTCCTATGCATTTCCTTCCCAATCTTGGCGCTTAGCTCAATATTGGGCAATCCTTCGGCGAGAATATCCGGAAATGCCTTCTAATCCCAATATGGATGTTACCGTCCATACATTTAACCTACTAGGCCCGTGGCCTTAGATGTTGAGCTTGCTAGAAGCTCATCCACTCGTTACTGCTTGAAGTAGCAAGGTAGCGTTCTTCAAGTCGCTCGATACTTGGTCTCCTTGATGGTGGATGCTCTTTGAAGTAGAGGTTGACTTAGTTCGCTAAAGCCTCTCATTCTTTGGTGGCTTGATGGTGTAGTTGATCATTTGAATCTTGCATGCAGCTTTTCAAATGCACGAAAGTGGCGCCGTTTGAAAGAGATCTTTCATCTTGAACTCTTTGTCTTGGCGGCTAAAGGATGACTCGTATCCGATATTGTTTCTTCGACTCCATCGATGTCTCATCGTCGAGTCCTCTTGTCGTTATCGTGTTGTCCAGAAGAGTGTTGGCGATGTTGATTGCTTCACCCACGCAACTTGCATGACATCTCTTCCTTTGATCTGTTATGCTATGGGAGGAAGGAATAACAAGGGGACTATACATGCAAAACATATAGCTTACATAATTACAATTATACTACTAGAGCTATTAGGTCTCCCTTGTGCCTCCCTTCGAGTTGCGCACCTACTCCTTGGCAATGTCATCGGTGTTCCTCCGGTGCAATGGTGTTGGCGATCTATATCCTCCTATTTGTGCGTCAGCTCATACCGGGGTAACTTGTTGAAATACTTGGGCCCTCAGGCGTTTGTCGGCTTATGGCACAACCGCTTTGCATCACATTCTAACTAAGGTGTGCTTGTCGTTGATGCTCCGACATTTCAGTCTGCTTCTTGATCCTGTTCTCGGGCAATAATTGTTCCCCCCTTCATGATACTTGAAGCTATTTGGAGGCGTCTCTTGAGGCTGTGCGCGATTCCTTTGGCTATACTCCTCACGAGTTGTTCTCTTCTGCAGTTGTTCTTTGAATCGTTCATCCTTGGGTTCACCAAGTTGCATGCAAGGCCGCGTGCAAATCATCGGCTCGCCTCACCTAGTTGGTTCTCCATCGAGCTTCCAAACTTCCTCGTTTGATCCCCTCGATCGCATGGCTTGGGCGTTAACCGTTCCACGGTGCTATGCCGTCTTCTTGCCTTGAGGTACCCTCCGTGGCTTTGATTGTGCTCTTGGTTTTGGTCCTCTGTTGCCTCTAGGGCTTCGTGGAAGAAGTCGGTTGCTAGCACTTCTCCGGCTTTCAGTTCGACCTTTGTCCCTCTATGCATGTCGGTCTCTCGGCAAGTAAAGCATCATGGCTCTCCTCCTGGCTGGCTATATTGTCCGGGATGATGGATCCTTATATCTGCCGCTTGACCCTTGAGTTGAAGAAGTACACGCCTTAGATATACTCTTGTCGTTGAATAGCTTGGCTATTATCTTGAACTCTCTTTTTGCGAAGGTGCTTCAGTTGCTATCCTTGTCGTTAAGGTGTCGAATGCTTCTACCTTGGGCGTTTGGCGTGCCACATGTCGGAGATATGGTGGCTTCTTCTCTTCTAATTCTTGGTAGGATTACGTGAAAGCCGTCACCTAGTTGTTGGAGGCATGTCTCCTCATCGCGGTGCCTTTAAGTAAGTGCATCTCCATCTAATACCTGCGTGTCATAAGCGCATCACCCTATATTACCACAAGGTGGGATTATGGTCGTCGAGATGTTGCCTTCTTAGTTGGCTCGTTGATGTCGGGGTGTTCCTCCTTCCATTGTTGAGGCCACTCATGTCATAAGTTAGTCAAGTCGCTGCCACTTGCTACAAGAGGTAGTGTTGCGCCCTGGCGATGTCACGGTGCCGCGTTGATGATCTTGACATGATCGGTGTTGTCTCTTATTCTAACATTGGGTGGCGGCGGCTTCTTACGCGAGGGCATTCCGAAGTGTTTGGAGTTGAAGGTTTGCTTGGCCTCTCGTCGTTTCTCCCTCGTAGTTGCTCTTCCATTTTGATCTTGGGCTATAGTTGTGCCTCCTTGCTTCCTCCTTTGGTAGTCGGTGAAGGAGCTTCTGATCTAAGCGCTAAATCCGTAAAACATGACTTTAAACCCATGTTTCTCCACTATATATGTGGACATCCTAGATATACAATAGACATATACGCATTTACATTGGGATTTTAATTCATCCACTTTTGCAAAACAACTACGAAGATCTACCTAATTATTTATACTCCTCTAGGTTTTCCTTCCTCCTATCGCATTTGATTCTTGGTTTCTTTGCATCTTCTTCGTTCAGGTTGACTCCGGGATTCCTTGAGATGCTGCTACTATTGTTGAGCTTTATGTCTGATCCGAGCTGATCACCTCAAGTTGCGAAGAGTGTTCGTCGACGTGATCCCTTGAAAAAGATGCTCCTCCTTGTTGTGTATGTTCGTCGCGAGGAATGCGGTAACCGCTCACGTCTCTACATGCGGTGTGTTGTTGCAAGATTGCTGATTGCGGTGCCATTGATCGAGCTTGAGTAGGGTCACCTGGCTGTTGCAGTTGGGCATTCTTGAATGTCTTCGAAGCTCTGAGATCGTGGTCGGTAGGCAGGCATTGTCATTCCCCCGCAGGTTGAATTTCTGAGTGCGACTCCTGTTGCTTGGGCTTTGCTTCATTCCGAGGTGGCTCTCCTGTGTTTGGAAGTGTGGTCATCTCCATTGCACCTACCCTAGCTACTTCTGGTTGCCTTTGCGTGATTTGTACCTGCTGGCTAGGTCGTCTCCTCCGTCCTTTGGGTCCTATCCATTCGAGTCTCGCACTCCTTGGCTGACATAGTAAAGTCGTCCTTCCTTTGGTTTCTAGGTGTTTTTGGGTCCCGAATTCTTGTTTGAGCGGAATATTCTCCTCCTTGATCTTGCCCCTAATGCTGATATATGCCTTCAAGTCGGAGATGTTTCCTGATATGCGTCTCCTCCCCCTCATGGTCTCCTACCTTTTGGAACCGATGAAAGTTCTCCTGCTGGTGCAAGGGAGCTGGAAAGCTCGTCCGGGTCAGCCTTAGGTGCTTTGTGGTTGCCTAGCTTGGTTGCTCCTTTTGTTGACGTTGCATGACGTTAAAGCGAGCTTTCTTTGGGCTGCAAAGTCGTAGTTGTCTTCCCTCTATACGCTCCTGTGTCGCCATGACTTCTCTCCTCGATGGAAGATTATGCCCTCTGGCCCTAGCTCGTGATGCTAATGTGGCATTCTTTGTCTAACGTCTTCTGCTTTTTGTATTTTCTTTGTCTTGCGTTCTTCCATTTGAAACTCATGTGCGTCGAGTTGGTGAAGGCGTTGAGATCCTCTTTTCGATGTGAGCTCGTGGGCGTGGTAGCGGGGAGGTTGACATCTAGAACATTCTTGGTGCCTTTGGTTACCAATATTCTTCCCATTTGATGAAGATTGATGATAGGCGGTGGTGTCTGTTCTACTCGTTTGTCGGTTGAGGTGTTTGTCATGCTTCCCTCTCTTGGAGTGCGCCTTTTTGGTCTCCTCTCCTTATCTGTTTTTGTACATGGTTGGGACCTTGATGTCTTCAAGAAGTTAAGCCCTTAGCTCGCGTCGTGGCTCTGGCCCGTCCTTGAAAAGCAACTCGTGTATCCTAGAGTCTAAGAGTCTACTTGAAGGGCTCTCCTACAATATTCACGGGCTCTATAAGCAAGCAAGATGGCTCGGCGGCATTACTAGAGACATATCTATAATTTACAAGTCTATGGACATTAGGGCGTGTGGTATGGCATGACATGAGGGTTGTTTTGCAAAGCCCTCATGGTGTTTGAGGTATACTCTAAGGTCCTAGCAAAGTTGGTTTTGGGGGTCCAATCTCTACACATGGAATGACTTGGGCAGCTCTAGGCTCTAGCTCCTTTCTAGGTATCCCCGGCAATAGGGAGTGTCAATGTGGCGGCTATATAAGTCAAACTCTATTAGAAGGACCACGAAATTAGGTCAAGGTTTATGCCTTTGGCTCGGCAGTGGTGTACCAACAGTTGGACTTGGGTTGCTATGCTAAGGTCTAGATGACTATAACAAAGGGGTGTTCCTGAGCACTTCTACCTAGGAGTAAGGCATCAGCTTCGAGCCGAGATCAATACTTGCGAGCTACTAATGGGGTATGCTTCTATTTACAACAAACCACAGTTTGGGAAAACAATTCAAGGGTTTGAGCAATTTTGGTCATTTTGAGATGGGGTTTGACATTTCTATCCTAATTTGAGGTCATAAATGGATTCTAGGCTGTCTAACGGTCCTATTGCAACAAATTTCAAGCGATTTGGAGCTCTGTAGCTCAAGTTATGGGGTTTGAAAAATTGGACGTCTCTAAGAGTGCGCGAGGGGGGTGTTAGGTTGGGACCTAAGTGGCCTCTGGCGCACTCTTGGAGTCGATTGGCCTATCTACGCCTAATGGATGCCAAGAATCCATTGGGAGGGGTAAATTCCTATTAGTTTTCTTCCTAAATGCAAGTTTCTTTGTTTTATTACTACGTTTGGAGCAAGTAGGGCTAATCAAGGCCCCAGTTGGTTGGATGACTCTAAGAGTCTTGTGAGGAGGGTTAGGTTGGGACCTAACTATGCTCTGGCGCACTCTTGGAAATCGTTAGTCAAATATCGCATTTGCTCCGATCTTTGTACCTAATGAATACACATTTTTAAGCGACTATATATCTTTATTATTGAAATTTTCATACATCACATATAAACACATTGTTAGTTACAAAAAGCGACTTGTGTTCTATTTATCGTCCTCTTGATGTGCCGCCCGGATCTCATGTCTCTGGTGTCTTTTTCGTGGGCGTGCATGATGAGTCTTCAAGTGTTGCCCGACCTCCATCTACGCCTTGCTTAATTTCTTGGTTTGTTGATGAAATCCTCCATATCTCGAATCGAAGCTAGGTCTTCTTCAACTATTTTCTCTCGAACCCCTCTAAGCATGCGCGAGGAGGGGATTAGAATCGAACCTAACTATGCCTGGCGCACCCTTAGAGGTGTTGTCCCTTTCCTCGCTCTAAACTTATCCCCTTTACACAATTTAACATCGTTTCCCACTAATTTAATCATTATAAACAAGATTCTATTATTACCTTTACCATTTGAGTAAGTTATGATCAATTTTGAGGTCACTTTTAGGGATGACTCTAAGAGTCTTGTGAGGAGGGTTAGGTCGGGACCTAACTATACTCTGGCGCTCTCTTGGAATCGTGTTCAAAAGTGACTTGTATAATGTTTTTTAGATGTTTTAACATATAATTCTAGCTATTTGAGCTTTTTGATTGGGATTTCATCTTTTATTTTACCATTTGGAGTTCCTAAGGCCAAGTTCTAGGGTTCATATGGGGTGACTACTCTAAGAGTCTTGAGAGGGCCATTAGGGTCTGAACCTAACATGCTCTGGCGCACTCTTGGAGTCATTAATGCCTGAAATTTAGTAGGATGCCTGAAATTAATCTTAGATAGGATCTCTTAAGTGCCTATGTTCTCTAATTATCCTAATCTTAGATAATTACTAGCTCATTGCATCACAAAGTACCTCATCCCTTCCTCTCCCCTCCAGGTTCCATCTTTCCACGGGCCCTCCTCCCTTTCTTTCCCTTTTCAGTTTCGGGTTCCGTGGGAAGACATTAAGATCTCCCGGGGCCTACCTAGACATCATACATGTCGAGGACATCAACCATATGACCATCACAAGGATGGTCCTCCACATCTGCATAGACAAAGATCAGCACATCACATAGGGAATCCTACCCAAGGCTCAGACTCAAAGGGATGACTCCAGTCTCAGAAATTCTGCGAGTTCATTCCGAATTCATGGCAATGGATTTACCGGCATATGAACATGGCTTAGGGGTTGTCCACGTAGAAGGAATAATTTGTTCAAAAATTGTGCATTTTGGATGAAAAACATGATTATGAGAGCATTACCGCGTGTCGCTCTACTATTGTGAGTGGTGGAAAAATGTGTGAAATTATCATATTTGGATATTATTTTGTTATTTGACCATGGGAACTTAGTTGAAAGATATTAATTGTAACATGGAAAAGAAGGATTATTATTAAAAGAAAACCTATGGTGGAGATTTCTTGAATGATCCAAGGGCTAAGAGCAAAAGCCCTTTGAATGGAAAAGGCAACAAGGCATTTAAGGGAAATCCTCCAAGGCGGGGAGCTGGAACCAGCTTGGAGGAGCGGATCTGAAGGGCGTGAATGGAATCTCGGAAGTCAAGCAGAACATATCCATTGAAGACACAGCCTGGATTTTATAATATAAAGATTACTAGCTCTACCCGGGAAAAAATTTCCGGATCGAGGTTTGAGGATCCTATCATTAGTACTCTGGGAGATGATGCTTAAAGCAAGCTTTGCTCTTGGTCTCCAACTAGCATTGCTGCGATACCCTTTGAGGCGTTCATCCATCATTCCACGGTGCCCCTCACAGGTATTCAAACATTTGTTCATCCCCATACCCGGCTCCATGCTTCGGGGCCCTCCACATGACAGCTTTGCGTGGCGGGTTCGGGGAATATGGAAGGGTTACAAACGTCTCCCTCGGGGCCTGTCTTGTTTACGTAAACATACATGTCGGTAGACATACATCAACATCATATGACCATCGAACTATGGTCCTCCACTCCTCTGCATAGACAAAGATCGAACATCACATTAGGGAATCCTACCCAAGGCTCGAGACTCAAAGGGATGGTGACGGCTTGGGTCTCCGAGGAGTTCATTCTTGACGGAATTCATGGCAATGGATTTGGCACATATGCATTATGGCAACCTCCCTCCATCCGCCCCTCACATGCACACTGCGGTGAGTGCGAAAAGTGTCGGGACTGGCCTTGTAGCCAGCGGGATGCATAGCCAAAGGGCTACTCACGGGCTCATCCTCGGTTCAGATGGGGCAGGGGATCACTCCCTCCGAGATCTACATCTTTGACTCAAGGTGACTAGAGGGCCTTTGCGGAAAGTATTCGGTGAACCCAGCTGGAAAGTGAACACCACTTCGGGGTGTCAGGCCCATGCCTTGCCCACACGCAGTGGCAAGCCGTGGACCTAGTCACAATGATCCCCGGTAGGCTTTACACACCGGAGGATGGTTCAAGAGTCAGGACATGAACCTCCCTTCTCAGCCAGTCTGGTCCCTTCACCCACATCCCGATGTGGCTCTTGATGCACAGGCGAATCTACAGTGTGCTAGAGAGGCTACTCTAGGAGCATCTACTACCAAGCTTGGGGTCTCTACCCCCTTCCCAATACAAAGGAGTTCACGGAGATACATCATCCATATACATCCTGGAAGAACTAAAGAACAAGATCTAATCTATATCCTTAGAGTTGGGTTCTTTAGTTAGAATCACCTATCTAGAGATCTAGAGGGCTGCTATGGGCAATTTAAGGCTAAACCCTCTTGATTCGATGGCTGAAATGGGGTTTAACTACTAAGTGCCTAAATACCCCGATCCTTGAGTTCCTCCTCTGACACGAGCTTAGCCATCCTGGCTGGCAGCTTGAATCAGGGAAACTAACGTTGCAATCCTCTCCCGAGTCACGGGGCCGGTTTTAGGCTGTTGGCTGACCAAAGCAGTTCTAAAACCCTAGAAAGCGAAAATGGGCAGGATTAGGGTTCTCCTACTTAAATAGACAAGGGGTTGGCTAGGGTTTCAATTATCCCCTTTAGGCATGTGGGATAGTGGGAAAAGAA